>BLSH010380339.1:1388507-1407570 GCA_018402905.1 Glandirana rugosa
CCACTGAGCGGCGGAGAGAGGTGGAGGGGAGGAGGTCTGACGACAAAAAGAGCCAGGACGTGAACAGCCTACTCCTCTTCTCTCAGCCGCTCAATACACTCGCGTCTCCTCCGGACCCTCCACGGGGGTCATCCAGGTGCGGGCTGCATCCTCCACCCCCCTCCAGCAACGTCACTGAGCCGCCCGGAGAGTTGCTCACTCAGATTGTCACTCTCCGGGCGGCAGGCTCTGTGACAGCCAGGAGGACGCCGCAGCAGCACGAGTGAGAACAAGGAGTCTCACTCGGCTCTGCACGGCGTACCCCCTGCCCGTGGTGCGCGTACCCCAAGGGGTACGCGTACCACGGGTTGAGAAACCCTGCCCTACTCCACAGCCACCTCTCTGTACTGGGTACAGTGCAGTGTTATCATTCTGCAAAGTGTCTGCTCTGTGTTTTATAATAAAAATTCAGCTATACCTCATTAAGAGTGCTGCTCTGCGCTCACATAACTCGCCGACTCTCTTCTCCTCATCCGACAAGTGCAGGACCGAGAAAAACAGCAGTCTGGAGGAGGGGAGGTGGAGAGAGGCGGCGAGTCACCTGATGAGGTATTGCTGAATTTTTATTATAAAACACAGACAGACACTCCGCGGGCCGGGACGATCAGGGGCACTAGGGGGCCGGGTCTACTACAGTGTAGCAGCAGCCACACCGCGGCCGCCATGTGACTGAACACCTCCCCAATGTGTGGCCTATTAATCAGCCTAATTTGCATCACAATTGGCTGATGTCAATTACTTAAAGGACAAAAATCGGCCCAATTTATGGGTCGACTTTTATCAAATACCACCAAAAGAAAGCTTTATTTGTGGGGAAAAGGGACATCAATTTTATTTGGGTACAGTATCGCACGACTGCGCAATTGTCAGTTAAAGTACCTCAGAGCCGTATTGCAAAAAATGGTCTTGTCATAAAGGGAGGTAAACCGTCTGTAGATGAAGTGGTTAAAGCGGAGTTCCACCCAAAAGTAGAACTTCCGCTTTAAGTGTTGGTGACCCCCTGACATGCCACAATTGGAGTGTCATTTGTTTTGGGGGGGGGGAGCGGGTACCTTGTTTTCACAGGTACCCAGCTTCCACTTCCTCTCCTGGCACCGTGGTGTCGGAAGGTAGTTCACCCCTCTCTCCCTGCAATCTTCTGGGACACGTCACAGGTCCCAGAAGATTGCCCAGCCATACAGAATGCGCATGCACAGTGTGCGCCTGGCTGTGAAGCCGTAGCCGGGTGCCCACAGTTGAAATGCTGGCGCTGCGAAGGGGAGAGGAGCGAGGCATCGAGCGGCCGCATCGCTGGACCGTGGGACAGGTGAGTGTTTGTTTATTAAAAGTCAGCAGCTACACTTTTTGTAGATGCTGACTTTTAATTGGGTGGAACACCACTTTAAAGATCTCAAGGCTTTGGAGTGGTGCATTGTATGTTAATATACTTTTAGGAATTCCTTCCAACATCTGCCACCTAATTGCCCTGAACAATAGAAGCTGTCTAAAGAGTCCTAAGTATAAATCTGCTGAACAACAAGAAAGGCAAGATTTTTTTTATTATATTTTTAGGTATGCTGTGTGAATGGAAACACACAAACACTTGGTGGGGGTTTCTCAACTTTGACAAAAAACTGTAGAAATCCGCTGCAAGCACAGTATTGTGCAAGTGTCATTTTGTAAGCTTCTATGGACAAATGATACAGCCAAAGGCTGGTGCACACTGCCCTCTAGTGGCAATTCCCAGCTATTATAATTTGTAATTTAGAGGAGTTTTTTTTAAGGGTTCGATTGTATGCAAGTGTTTTTTTTTTATTTATTTTAAATAGAGAAATGAGATGCGGATGTCAGAGGGTGACATGTCCGCTGACATCCTGCGCTCTCCGATCCGATCCTGTCCATGAAATGCAGACGGATGGAAACCCTATTTTCCATCGTCTGGAGAATCGGATCGGATCGGATGAAAACGGACAGGCGGATCTGTTTTCATCCGATCTCCATAGAGGAGATCCCTGCTGAGCAGAGCGGACTCCGCAAACGGACAAGCCTGTGTGAAAGGGGCCTTTCTGTATAATGGTCACTAGGATCACTGAACATTATAAAGCCGCAAGCACAATGTGCAGAAGTAATAAGCAAACATTTTTTCTCGTGTATTTATATTAATAAGAAATTTAAAAAGAATTTTGTCTTGACCAGGATTGTCAAACTACAGGTACTCTTTAAATATGGGCCCAGCTACTTTATACGTATATATAAATCAAAGACCATAAAGTTATTATATTGCAACTTACTACTCCTTAGATGTGTTTATTAGTTCTCTTTTTTCAGGCTACAAATATTTTCTGTAAGTACGGTCGATCTTGCCAAAAATGCTGTTCCCTTGTAACGTCCTGTGCTTTGAACTGGAATCACAAACAATGTTAAAGTATATGTGAACCCTCACCTTGTAAAACAAACCATTCTGTTTAAAATAGAAATGAAAGGTAAAACATGTGTATACATATAAAAAACATTATAAATACTTTTTCCCCCTATTTTTCAAGTGATCACATTCCCTCTGTTCTCAGTTGCATAAGCAGCTCAGAAAGCTAGGGGAGGAGAGACAGCAGCACACTAATCTTCCCAGTGAATGGCTTTATGGGGGGGGGGGGGGTTATCAGGACAGGTCTGATCATTGGAGGAGAGCAGGCTGAGTTCCAGCACAGCAAGAGGGCTGACCACAGTGTGCTCTCCTCCGGTCAGTTTTTAATAGGAAAGCAGAGGGACTAGCAGGAACACCAGGGATTTCAGGTCGCAATACAAAAGAAACAGGATCGTTTTTTATAGGACGTTTGACAGGCGGTGAGGAGATGACATATCACATGCTCAACACCTTTTTTTAACCCCTTCTGGACCACCCCACGCAGATATAGTGCGGCAGGATAGGCCTCCTGTATGAAATCACATACCTGTACGTGATTTTGTGCACTGGGTCTCGAGCAAGCGCGCCGCCGGTGACCTGCTCCCGCTGTGATTGGACACAGCGGGAGCCAATCAGCGGGTCGGCACCCCACAATGGTTCTCAGGAGAGGCAGAACAGTAGTATGTGAGAGGGGAGGATGGAGATCTTGTGTTTCTGCTAAGCAGGAACACAGATCTCTGTCTTCCCCCAGTCAAAGCACCTCCCACAGTTAGCAAGCACTCCCTAGGAGCACATTTAACCCTTTGATTGCCCCTGTTAACCCCTTCTCTGCCAGTGTCATTAGTAAGTACAGTGACAGTGCATATTTTTAAGCACTGATCACTGTATTAGTGTCACTGGTCCCCAAAAAGTGCCATAGTGTCAGATTTGACCACTGCACTGTCGCAGTCCCGCTTAAAAAAAAAAAAAAAAAATGCTGATTGCTGCCATTACTAGTAAAATATAAAATATTGGCCTAAATTGATGAATAAATTAGATTTTTACATTTTTTAATTGGATATGTTTTATCATAGTAAAAAATATTGTTTTGTTTTTTTTCAAAATTGTCGGCCTGTTTTTTTTTTTTTTTATGGCGCAAAAAATAAAAACCACACAGGTGATCAAATACGACCAAAAGAAAGCTCTATTTGTGGGGAAAAAAAAGTACATCAATTTTATTTGGGTACAGCGTCGCATGATCACACAATTGTCAGTTAAAGTAATGCAGTGCCGTATTGCAAAAATTGGCCTGGTCATGAAGGGGAGTAAATCTTCCGGGGCTGAAGTGGTTAAATGAAAATGGTGACTCACCTTCACTTGAATGGGTTGCATTCAGTGATTGTACTGCCTGACAAATGTTACATGCCATGTCATTTTTGCTGCAGTGGCAAAGCAAAGCATTGCAGCCATAGCATGTTTACATCCCTTAGTTGCTGCATCTCCTTGATTAGGTGGGTAGTCATACCACGCCTCAACTGTTTGCTTTTACAGCCCCTCGGCCATCTGTGTGAACAAGCCCTAAGTGGGCTCATGCAGCAATTACCTATGGATGGTCAGCCCTGGACGCAGACTGTCTACATCCAGAGCTGATCATCTGCAGGTAATCGCTTTGTGAGCAATTACATGCGAATGGCCATGAATAGCTGTGGCTGCTGTAAAGCTGGGTATACACACACGCTTTATAAGCAGCTACAGAAAAATAAATATTTGTTTTGGGGTTTAATAAATTACAGACAGAATCTTTAGATTTGCGTATGAGCTCTGTCCCGAATGATTCTCAGTTACATCAGATAAGAGACATTGGGAAACGCTATACCGTGGAAGTCTGTACTACCCCTTGATCTTCCACACTGTTGCAATAAGCTGTGAAGTTCCACTAAACCAGTTCCTGTTACATGAGGCATCGCAGTACACCAGTTTTCTGCAAACAAGGCACTAAAGAAATCAGCAACAATGAATGCCTACTTCAATACACAGTTAAACTCAGTAACCACTTAGCTAAATGAAAGCAGCGAACATGGATCAAAGGCTCTGAGAATGCTTTGGCAGCTCTAGCTACATTTTCAAAAAAGCCTTGACTTAGAGAATTCCAAAATGTTCCTATGCTGATAGCAATTCAAATTTCTAAAAGCAGCCAGGACTCATTAGTACAGTGACTACAATGTTTTTTTTTTAAATGCATGTAACAGTATCAGCCAAATGATCAGCAAACTGGAGTGAGCAACTTGATGTTTACTTAATGTGACAGTATGAGGCCTTGCCACGGTGTAAAAGTAAGCAAAAGTGACACAGGGTTCAAAAGAACGCAGAGTGCGGAGCTCCGGAATATTGATTCTGAGTGAAGAAAAGTGTTTTTTTCAGCTTCCTCTGGGTTTTGGTATTCCCGGATTGGGTTCTAGAGTTTGGAGGCTTCAAAGAACTTTGGGAGGGAAGAAGTCTTCAACCCAGTGTCCAGGTCTTACTGGGGACCGGCAGGTGTGTACAGGTGCACACAGCCTTTATAAGGATACGCTTGGCCATAGCTAGTGGCTCCTGTTAGGAGACAGGTGAGCTCCACTCAGGAGACAGTACTCCATTCTGGGTTCAGGTGGGTTTGTGTCTAGAGCACTGTAAGAGTTGAGACAGCTGAGCAAGTCTGGCAAGTCTTGCCAGCGGTTTAGACATTAATGGCTGTGTGTTGAGTTATTTTGAGGGGACAGCAAATTTACACCATTCTACAAGCTGTACACTCACTACTTTACATTGTAGCAAAGTGTAATTTCTTCAGTGTTGCCACATGAAAAGATATAATATAATATTTACAAAAATGTGAGGGGTGTACTCACTTTTGTGAGATACTGTATCTGAGTACAAACATTTATAGGTAAAGTTGAATCAGGGAAAATCCGATTGCCTCTCGGGGGATCAGGAAGTAATTTTTCCCCCCGCTACAGCAAATTGGATCCATGCTTTGCTGGGGTTTTTTGCCTTCCTCTGGATGAACTATGGGTGAAGGATTGTGTGTATGGGATTGTATGGTTATATATTTTTTTTTCTTTTTTTTTATTGGTTGAACTGGATGGATGTGTGACTTTTTTCAACCTGACTAACTATGTAACTATGTGCGAGTTTAGGGGACAGAGAGAGTCCAGATGACTGAGTAAATTTGGGGACTGATAAAGTCAAGACGACTGAGCGAGTCTAGGGAACAGAGACAGTCAAGACAACTAAGCGAGTCTAGGAGACAGAGAGTCGAGACTACTGAGCGAGTCTGGGGGATTGAGAGAGTCAAGACAACTAAGCGAGTCGAGACGACTGAGTGAGTCTAGGGGATTGAGAGAGTCGAGACTACTGAGCAAGTCGAGACGACTGAGCGAGTCTAGGGGACAGAGACAGTCAAGACAACTGAGCGAGTCTAGGGGATTGAGAGAGTCAAGACTACTGAGCAAGTTGAGACGACTGAGCGAGTCTAGGGGACAGACATAGTTGAGACAACTGAGCGAGCCGAGACGACTGAGTGAGGCAAGACATCTGAGCGAGTCAGGGGACAGAGAGACTCGACATGACTGGGCGAGTCTAGGGAACAGAGAGAGCCCAGCTGAGCAAATCCAGAGGACTGGGAGAACCCAGAGAGCACGGAACTGTGATTGAGAGAGGTTGAAATGATAGAGAGTCTGAGAGCTGAGAAAGTTACCACTGGTTTATGTGAGCACAAGTGTGCTGTTAGTTGGTCTGGAGGACGAAGGGAAAAAGCCATGAGCAACAGTTCTGCGGAGAGGTCGAGATCAGAGGCTTGGGACTATTTTGTTTTTTTCCTGTTTTGCTTTGAATGCTGTATGAAGCTAAAAACCCCTGTGAGAGCAACTATTTCAAACTTTATTTTAGTTTATTATTAGTGGGCCGACAAGCCCTAAAACTGAGTTCTGGCTGGCATGGACTCACTGAAAATGCAACTACCACTTAGTTAGGCTCCAGAATATCACAATAATAAACATAAGATGAATTGACAATACAGATAGAATGGTAGAAAAGTGTGCATAATGTTGAACAAAGAATAACATACAATGAAGCAATCTCAGTAACAGGGATGCTTAAGCCCTGTACACACGTTCCAAAAATCGGACGACAGATTGTCCGTTTTTTTTGCATGCTAATCTCAGATCAAATCGGAAGAGTGTACTAAAGTCACGAAAATTCTCGTACGACAGAATAAAAAATCTGAAGTGATGTCATGTGTTGTGGTGCATTTGTATTGTATTTTCAGACGACAACTGTACTGTTTAAACGAAAATTGTCCGATCTGGTATCGTACGAGAACATTTTTAGTGTTTGTCTGATCGAATAATAACGGATGAACTGTCATTATCGGCCCTCGAAAACTCTGTACTAACGATCCGATTACCGTACGATCGCTGCAAAAGCGGGATTTACCTTAGGGAGGGATAGTCCTTAACTTAGGGAGGGATAGTCCTTAACTTAGGGAGGGATAGTCTCTCTTTCAGAACACAAAGGCACAGCTGGGGAGATCACCGCACTGACACCGCTGGCTTGAATGAAAAACAAAAAATTGTGTGCACCAGGCTTTAGTTTTAGTGAGGAATAGTCCTTACTTTAAGGATGGATAATCCTTACATTAGAAAGGGATAGTTCTTGCCTTGGAGAGGGATAGTCCTCACCTTCAGGCACTTTGTACAGAATTTATCCAAAGGTGTTGTACTCACCATGTTGATGTCGGATGATCTTGGACCTGAACAACAAAGAAAACATTTCATAATGTAATTGCGTTTATGTGATCACATTCTCAAGACATTTCATCAAAATATATTTGTTTCTGAAGGTGATCAAAACTTAAACTGGCAGCCGGAATGTGACCAGGGTACAAATTCTAAAGAGCTGCCGCAAAGCTTAAACTGCCCACTGTGAACCCTTTCACTTTAAGAGCCATTGTCACATTTATCTTGGATGTATTAACCGCTTCCAGACCGCCCCACATACATTTACTGCAGCAGGGCCTGTATGTGATTTTGATTGCTGGGTCTAGGGCAGGCGCATGCGCGATTGGACACAGCGGGAGCCAATCAGTGGATCTGGGGGGACCAGATGTCTGCTGGGACCCGCCAATCGTTCCCGAGGCAGATAGAATGTCAGTCTGGCATGTAAACAAGGCAGATCGCCGTTCTGTCAGGGGGGGAAGATGGAGATCTTGTGTTTCTGCTAAGCAGGAACACGGATCTCTGTCTTCCCCCAGTCAAAGCACCTCCCCCACAGTTAGCAAGCACTACCAGGGAATACATTTAACCCTTTGATCGCCCCTGATGTTAACCCCTTCCCTGCCAGTGTTGATTATACAGTGATAGTGCATATTATTTAGCACTAATCACTGTATTGGTGTCACTGGTCCCCAAAAAGTGTCACTTAGGGTCAGATTTGTCCGCAGCAATGTCTCGCTAAAAATCGCTGATTGACGACCATTACTAGTAAAAAAAAAAAAGTAATAGAAATTCCATAAATCTATCCCATAGTGTGTAGATACTATAACTTTTGTGCAAATCAATCAATATACGCTTATTGGGATTTCTTTTACCAAAAATATGTAGCAGAATACATATTGGCCTAAATTGATGAAGACATTTCTACATTTTTTTTTATTGGATATGTTTTAACCCCTTCCACACCGTGCGCCATATATTTACTGCGGAAGTGTGGACTCGTCCCGCGAATCGCCGTAAATAAACAGGGATTTGCGGAGTGGCAGCTAGGGGGCGTGCGCGCGCTGCCCGCCGTACTCCGGAGGAGTGTGCCCGCGGCTCGTGCGGACCCGGTGTCCGCCGGCGAGCCGCGATGAGCTGCTGCAGCAAAAGAACGGGGAACCGCCAATGTAAACACGGCGGTTCCCCGCTCTGTTAGTGGGGGCGTAGGAGATCTACAGGGTGGGCCATTTATATGGATGCACCTTAACTTAACCTTAACTTAATCCAACTTTTGTTTTTTCAATAGGAAGAGGGTCATGTGACACATCAAACTTATTGGGAATTTCACAAGAAAAACAATGGTGTGCTTAGTTTTAACGTGACTTTATTCTTTCATGGGTTATTTACAAGTTTCTGACCACTTATAAAATGTGTTCAATGTGCTGCCCATTGTGTTGGATTGTCAATGCAACCCTCTTCTCCCACTCTTCACACACTGATAGCAACACCGCAGGAGAAATGCTAGCACAGGCTTCCAGTATCCATAGTTTCAGGTGCTGCACATCTCGTATCTTCACAGCATATGGTTTTTTATGGTTTTTATGGTCAGTAAAAACCAATACCGGGTGAGCTGCTCCTTCCAGGAGGTACCGCCATTCCTCCAAAGCCCACTTGATGGCCAGCAATTCCCTATCACCGACATCATAGTTCCAGCAAGATGGTGCACTAACACCTTATGGGTGTCAGGTCCGGGCATTCCTAGATGAACAGTTTCCTGGAAAGTGGATTGGTCGTCGTAGGCCAGTTGAATGGCCCCCAAGGTCTCCCGATCTGACCCCCTTAGACTTTTATCTTTGGGGTCATCTGAAGGCAATTGTCTATGCTGTGAAGATACGAGATGTGCAGCACCTGAAACTACGGATACTGGAAGCCTGTGCTAGCATTTCTCCTGCGGTGTTGCTATCAGTGTGTGAAGAGTGGGAGAAGAGGGTTGCATTAACAATCCAACACAATGGGCAGCACATTGAACACATTTTATAAGTGGTCAGAAACTTGTAAATAACTCATGAAAGAATAAAGTTACGTGAAATTCCCAATACGTTTGATGTGTCACATGACCCTCTTCCTATTGAAAAAACAAAAGTTAGATTCAAAATGGCCGACTTCAAAATGGCCGCCATGGTCACCACCCATCTTGAAAAGTTTCCCCCCTCACATATACTAATGTGCCACAAACAGGAAGTTAATATCACCAACCATTCCCATTTTATTAAGGTGTATCCATATAAATGGCCCACCCTGTACTGATCCCTGTAAGGCTAGGTTCACACTGCTGTGAACTGTACTGCGAATAGATTGCGTTGCGATAGATTAAATTCGCAAGTCATCTCCAGTAACATAGTGTTCTATCAGGGCAGTTCACATTGATGCGTTGCGAATCTAATCCGTGAAGAAAAAGGGTCCTGTGCGAGTTTGATCCGTGTGCGATGCTGTGCGTTGCGAATTCAGCTCCATAGACTACAATAGAACACGGATTGAAAACGCAATCTCCCATTCACATCACTGCGATAGCTTCCCCCTCCAACTCCAGCTACAGCTTTGCAGTAGATTCGCACCAACACATGTAGAAATCGCACTTGTGTCTGTACTGAAAAAACTCGCACTGCAATCGTATTCAATTCGCAGAAAATTTGCACCGCAGCAGTGTGAACCTAGCCTCACTGGGATCAGTTAGATCTCTTATGCCCATAACAGTCCAGCCCCCTCACAGTTAGAAAACATGCAGGGAACATAGTTAACCCCTAGATCTCCCCCTGCAGGTTAACCCCTTCACTGCCAATTGCATTTACACAGTAATCAGTTCATTTTATAGCACTGACTGCTGTATAAATGCCAATGGTCCCAAAAAAGTGTCAAAATGGTCCGACTTGTCCGCCCCAATATCTCAGTACCGCTAAAAATCGCAGATCGCCGCCATTACTAGTAAAACATTTTAAAAAATAAAAACCGCAGAAATTAATTCTCATCATTCGTAAACACGGCAACTTTTGCGCAAACCAATCAATAAACGCCAATTGCGATTTTTTTTTTAACCAAAAATATGAGGAAGAATATAAATCAGCCAAAACCGATGAAAACGTTTTTTTCATATTTTTTTTGTATTTGTATTTTAGCAAAAAGTAAAGTAAAACTGTTTTTTTTTTGCCAAATTGTCGCTCTTTTTGTTTATAGCGGAGATCAGAAATGACGCAGAGGTGATCAAATACCACTAAAAGAAAGCTCCATTTGTGGGAAAAAAAGGACGCAAATTTTGTTTGGGCACAACGTCGCACGACCGCGCAATTGTAAGTTAAAGCGACGCAGTACCGAATCTCAAAAAGTGCTCTGGTCCTAAAGTGTGAAATCCTTCCGGGGGTGAAGTGGTTAAAGCAGAAAGTTAAAAAAAAGTTATATTTTTTTAAATTGTCGGGTTTTGTTTGGGTACAAAGTCAGACGACCGCGCAATTGTCAGTTAACCACTTAAGGACCGGAAGGATTTTTTAATGACCAGGCCATTTTTGCGATACGGCACTGCATCACTTTAACTGACAATTGCGCGATTGTGCAACGTTGTACCCAAATAGAATTTATTTCCTTTTTTCCCACAAATAGAGCTTTCTTTTGGTGGTATTTGATCACCTCTGCGGTTTTTATTTTTTGCACTATAAACAAAAAAAAGACCAACAATTTTGATTAAAAAAAAAACAATGTTTTTTACTTTATGCTATAATACATACACCCCCCCCCAAAAAAATAATTTCTGCATCAGTTTAGGCCAATATGTATTTTTCTGCATATTTTGCAAAAAATTGCAATAAGCGTATATTGATTGGTTTGCGCAAAAGTTATAGCCTACAAAATAGGGAATAGATTTATGCCATTTTTGTAATTATTTTTTTTTTACTAGTAGGATCTGCATACCTCCCAAATTTTTGAGATGGGAATGAGGGACACCTACCATCAAAAGTATGTAAGGCACACCCCCTGCCACGCCTCCTTAAAGGAGAATAATACAAAAAAAATTATTAGTTAAACCCACAAGTGTTTTTTACCACTACTATTCTTTTATACTGAAATCTACAAATGCAGCAATTTAGAACTTTTAGCACTTTTTAGCACTGGGAAACACTTTTATGAAAGATTAAAATTACATTTTATATACAACTATATAGATCAGAGCAAAATGAGGGACATATGAGGATGAAAGCGGGACATTATTCCAAATCAGGGACAGTCCCTCAAAATCAGGGACAGTTGGGAGCTATGGATCTGTGTGATCTCCCCTGTCAGAAAGGAGATCTGCCTTGTTTACACAGACAGATCCTCGTTCCGCCACAAAATAGAGTCCCTGAGCCGACGTACAATGACGGCGATTCGCGTGAACGAGCCAACCTGCTACAGTACAAGGGCGGCGGCTGGTCGACAAGCAGTAAAAAAATGGCCTAACCATGAAGGGGGTAAATCTTCTGGGGCTGAAGTGGTTAAAATACACATTTAAGGCCTTGTTCACACTTGACAAAATTTCGAACTCTTTGCAAACGCTCCTATAGCGTTAATGCGATTTAGTATGGGTGTTAGACTGGCGTTTTACAAGTGTTAACGACGCCTTAAAAATGCTCCCAAACTCCCTATGCACGGTTTTGATGTGTTTTATGCGGGTTCAAACCACTCCACAAACACCTATTTTTTTTAACCACTTCAGATCCGCGCTATTGCCAAAGTACGTCTCCAGCGCGGATCTGAAATGCCCGTCCATGGACGTCCTCCACTGCGCATGCTCCTGCGCGCCCCCTGGCGGCAGCGCGTGCCGCACGCTGCGCGAGCATGCCCGTGGGTCGGGCGGACTCGATGTCCGCCCGAGACCCGCCGATCACTTTTAGGAGCCTCAGAACGGGGAACCGCCTTTGTAAACACGGCGGTTCCCCGTTCTGTGACAGGGGACATAGCAGATCTACTGATCCCTGTCACTGGGATCAGTTAGATCTGTTATGTCCCAACCAGCCCCGCCCCCCCACAGTTAGAACACACCCAGGGAACATATTTAACCCCTTCACTGCCCCCTGCAGGTTAACCCCTTCAATGCTAATGACATTTATACAGTAATCAGTGGACATTTAAATTTCTGATCGCTGAATAAATGTCATTGGTCTCAAAAATGTGTAAAAAATGTCCGACATTTCCGCCCCAATATCGCAGTCCCGATAAAAATCGCAGATCGCCGCCATTACTAGTAAAAAAATAAATAAATAATAACGCCATAAATCAATTCCCAGTTTGTAGACGCGATAACTTTTGCGCAAACCAATCAATATACGCCGATTGCGATTTTTTTTTTTACCAAAAATATGTAGAAGAATATATATCGGCCAAAACCGATGAATAATTTTTTTTATGGATTTGTACTTGAGCAAAAAGTAAAAAATATTGTTCTTTTTTGCAAAATTGTCGCTCATTTTTTGTTTATAGCGGCGATCAGAAATGACACAGAGGGGATCAAATACCACCAAAAGAAAGCTCTATTTGTGGGAAAAAAAGGACGCAAATTTTATTTGGGTACAGCGTCGCACGACCGCGCAATTGTCATTCAAAATGCGACAGCGCTGAAAGCCAAAAATTGGTCTGGGCAGGAGGGGGGTTTAAGTGCCCGGTAAGGAAGGGGTTAAAGTGACGTGACATTACAGGAAATAAACAATGTGAGGTGTGGCTTGTCATGGTGAATGTTTCCTGTGTTTACTCCATTAGCAGGGAAGGCAGCAGCATGGATTCCTTTCCTAGGCTTTACCTCATGTCTGGCCTCCTGTAGAGGATGCTGATGTATGAGCAATTGTCTGAGCTGAGGAGGGTATCCAGGCACTATAGGGTACATAATATTGTCTCTCAGAGATATTATAAAGGGCACTTTCATGCCCTGTATCATCATCTACACACCAACCCTCAGACGTTGTCAGCCATCTTACAGCAACACAAACAGGAAGTGCATGGAAGGAAGGGACTGCAGGACACTCTATGCTCTCCTCTATCATTACAGGGCATTGTGGGACATTATATTCCTCCTATATAAATAAAGTGAATCAATCATAAAGTGCATATATATAATTCACAGCAGCGCATGTGTTAACATAATACGCTCTAAATAAACAGATAGTTCATAAAAAAGTCCTCCAATGTAAAGAGTATGTGAAAAAAAAGAAGAAAAATGAGTAGACAAATAGTCCGATTTGTCCAATGTACGAGCATTACTTTGTTTAAATAAAGTCTTTTTAGTCTACAATGGTGTTGCACTATGAGAGGCTCTGTTTTTATACCCCTATGTACGAGTCCCCTATGGAGACTCTAGAGTTGTGTGATTATTGGAGGGAAGGAGTCATCCTATCTGAATGATTTAGGCCCCTTTCACACGGGCGGATCATTTGGGTCCACCTGTCAGTTTTTCAGGCGGACCCGAACGGACCCTCCATTGCTCTCTATGGAGCAACGGATGTCAGCGGTGACATGTCCGCTGACACAGGATCCGCTCCAATCCGCCAAAAACAGATGGATGGAAACCCTATTTTCCATCCGTCTGGCGGATCGGATCGGATGAACACGGACAGACGGTCTGCGTTCATCCGATTTTCCATAGAGGAGAATTGAGCTGTGACAGGTCAGTCTCTGCACGGAGTCACATCGTCACATCAAAACGGATGAAGTATTCATCCATTTTTCATCCGTTTTTTCATCAGTTTTTTCATCCGTTTTTCATCTGTGGTCATCAGTTTTTCATCAGTTTTTTTTTACATCCACTACCAATGCAAAAACGGATGAAAAACTGAACGTTCTTCCGTTTACATCCGTTTTTCGTCCGATCCGTTTCTTTGATGGATGAAAAATAGGACTTTCACCCGTTCAAAAAAACGGATGTTGACGGAAGTGGATGAAAATGGATGCAAATGAATGATCATCCGTTGTCATCCGTTTTTCCATAGAGTTGCATTGATGTCCATTTTTCATCCTTCAACGGACAAACGGTCCGTATGTGTGAAAGGGGCCTTAGGGTCCTTTCACACCAGCGGAGCCCATTTTGACGGGCTCCGCTGCTCAGCGGGGATCCGTCCGTTGATCCCCGCTGAGCCGGCGGATGACAGGACAGACTCTGCACTCCGTGCAGAGACTGTCCTGTCACAGCTCCAATCTCCTCTATGGAGAATCGGATGAACACGAACCGTCTGTCCGTGTTCATCTGATCCGCCAGGCGGTTGGAAAATAGGGTTTCCATCCGTCTGTTTTTGGTGAATCGGAGCTCATCGGGTGTCAGCGAACAGGTCACCGCTGACGTCCGTCGCTCCATAGAGAGCAATGGAGTGTCCGTTCGGGTCCGCCTGAAAAACTGACAGGCGGACCCGAATGATCCGCCCGTGTGAAAGGGACCTAAAGCTGGTATCGGGTGGATATTGAACAGGCTGGTTTTCATTTAATATCCGTGAGCCTCAGTATATTTGGGTGGCTGGAGACACTAGTGCACGGTGGTGGAGGATTAAGTAGGGTTGCCATCTGTCCGGGATTCACCCGGACAGTTCGGGTTTGGAATCATGCGTCCGGGTTTCAGACTGCCTGAAACCCGGACACATTAATCATACTGGACTATGGCTTCTCAGCAGGGTTGCTGGCCTGAGTTGTCTAAGCTGAGAGTGTCTGTTACACTCTCTTTCACATTCCCCATAGCCAGCACTAACAATGCCCCCCAACAAACACACAGACAGGAGAGGAGAGAGGGCTCAATCTGCACTTCTTCCTCCCACCCCTACCCCTCTGTGTTTGCCCACACTCCAATCCCCGGTGCTGTGCCTCAGAAAAGGAAAGTGGGGGCCAGAAGTTTGAAGCCCAGCAGCCTCAGATACATCTGGATGAGAGGTGCTGACTGCCAAGGGATGAGTGAGCTCACCATCCATCCCTGTCCCTCCTCCCCACTTCTCTCTCCTGCCTCTGAGTGAGTACACTAAAGTAAATCAGGATTCTCAGAGCACCTCTTACTTCAGAGTTCCCCTTTACAACAGAGGCCTCAGTGTTCCCCCCTACATCAGAGTCCTCTCCCTACATCAGTGTTCTCAGTGTTCCTCCTTAACTCAGAGTCCCCAGAGTTCTCCCTTACATCAGAGTCTGCAGAGCCCCCCTTACAGTGAAAGGGAAGTCTGCAAGTTCAGATGTAAAAGGGGAACTCTGTGGATTCAGATGTAAAGGGGGGCACTTGTTATTAACTTCATATGATTAGAAATGTTATTTACTATCAAGATATGTGTATAGTTATAGTATATGTAAAAAGAAATTGCTGTGTGTCGCTAAAGTGTTCGGGTTTGACTTGAAGAAAAGGTGGCAACCCTAGGATTAAGGTGTACTGTTTATTGCACCATCTCTAATTTTTCTTCTTTTTTTCACATACTATTTACATTGGAGGACTTTTTTATGAACTATCTGTTTATTTATGCCTCATACACATGGTTCGACGGTCGTATACAACAGGTCGTACGAACGACCATTGTATGCGAAATTGAACGTTAGTAGGCGCGATTAGAACAGCCGACGTATGACGGTCGTATAACAGAAGTTGTATGAACAGACTAGAAAACTTGGTAGTACCAACAAGTGGTCATACGACCGTTGTATCGTGTGTACAGAGAAGTAGGTCCAGCAAGTTGTATTGTGCAAAACACGCATGCTCAGAAGTCAGGAACGGCCAGACACTAATTACATGCACCTGAACTTTCTCTTTACACGTTCATAACACGACACTACGTTCAGCTTGGTCGTACGATCGTGTAGTGCATGTCAGTATGCGAGCTACAACAGCCAACATACAATTTGGTCCATTCGGTCGTACGACCGTTGAATCGTGTGTACGAGGCTTTAGAGTGTGTTGTGTTAACACATGCGCTGCTGTGAATTATATATATATATATATATATATGCACTTTATGATTAATTCACTTTATATGGGATTATTGCCTGATTAATAGGCAGCTGCTATTTCTATATTTTTTATTCATTATTGGCGTGGTGATTTATGATTTATTTATATATTTTATTATATTCCTCCTGCATGATTTTCTTTTTTTAACCACTTCAGCCCCGGAAGGATTTCCCACTTTAGGACCAGAGCACTTTTTGCGATTCAGCACTGCATCGCTTTAACTGACAATTGCGCGGTCGTGTGACTTTGTACCCTAACAAAATTTGCATCCTTTTTTCCCACAAATAGAGCTTTCTTTTGGTGGTCACCTCTGCGTCATTTCTGATCTCCGCTATAAACAAAGAAAGAGCGTAAATTTTGCAAAAAAAAAAAACAATATTTCTTACTTTTTGCTAAAATACAAATCCAAAAAAAAAAATATATAAAAAAACAAATTTATTCATCGGTTTTGGCCAATTTATATTCTTCCTCAAAATCTCGACCAAAAAATCGCAATCGGTGTTTATTGATTGGTTTGTGCAAAAGTTGCCATGTTTACAAACCATGAGAATTAATTTCTGGCGTTTTTACATTTTTTTTTTTTACTGGTAATGGCGGCGATCTGCGATTTTTATCGGGACTGTGATATTGGGGCAGACATGTCGGACGTTTATGACACTTTTTTGGGACCAATGACATTTATACAGCAATCAGAAATTTAAATATCCACTGATTACTGTATTGAATGTCATTGGCAGTGAAGGGGTTAACCTGCAGGGGGAGATCTAGGGGTTAACTGTGTTCCCTGGGCGTGTTCTAACTGTGAGGGGGCTGGGCTGATATGGGCATAAGAGATCTAACTGATCCCAGTGACAGGGATCAGTAGATCTCTTAGATGCCGCCTGACAGAACGGGGAACCGCCGATGTAAACACGTCGGTTCCCCGTTCTGTCTGTTAGGTCATCGGACTCCTGCAGAGTGCGGCGGGCTGCCCCGGGGCCGCTTTGGGAACTCTGATGTAATAGGGGAATGCAGTGGACTCTGATATAAGGGAGGTCTCTGGTCACCAAAGCCCCCCTTATATCAGAGTCCCCCCTTAGATCATCATCTGCAATGTTCCCCTTTATGTTAGAGTTCCCTTGAACAGTAAGGGGCATTCCTGCAGACTCTGATATATGGGGGAACTCTGTGCTGGGTTATTTTAACCTGACCTTCATGTAAATGGAGAACTCTGTTGTTGACTTTTGTTTAACATAAACAGATTGCTAATAGCACTAACTACATGTTTATAGCTTAAATATTGATATTTGTACTGAAAACAGCCATTTTATAATACACTCTTCAAATGTGTTTAAACATGCATGGTTCTCCCTTTTGTGAACAAAAAAATAATGATGTTATGCTTTTGGGCTGATATAAAAATGGGGCACGAAATTATTTCAAGGGCTGGTTTTTATTCCCAGTCCGGCCCTGGGCACCAATACCATGCCGCAAGCAATTGCCAGTGCATTTGCAGGGCGTTACCATAGACTTGAATGGGAGGCATTGAAAGGCTTTAAAGGCCTAGTGCACACTGGCATTGAAAGCAGGCATTTGATGGGTGTTTTTAATGCCCCTCAAACACCTATGTAAATGATACAATGGACAGCACACAACACTGTTCACACTATCAAAACATGAAGCTTTGACACCTCTGCATCGCTATGTTGTGAACGGAGCCTTAGGCTGGATTCACACCAGTCCGGTGCGAATTCCGGCCTGTCTGCTGCCAAGAAGGGGCAGAGGCGGCATTCGACGGCTCCTGTCCGTTCTCACAGCGTAGCAGCTGCGGGGGGGGGAGGAGCTGTGAGCAGGGGAAAATATCCCCGTTCAGTGTGGAGTGCATCTCCGTGTTAGATGTGCTCCCATTGAACACAATGGGCTGGGAATTCGAACCACATTGCAAAGAAAACGCACGCCTTTTCTGTGCAATGCAGAGTGCGAATGCACCGCACCTATGCAAACTGGACACCTTGAAAGCAATGTGTTTACAAGTGTCCTGTGAATTGGATGCGTTTTAAGCCGCATCCAATTCGCATAGGTGTGAACCCAGCCTTAGGATCTAGCAGTAAAGAGGAGCGAAGGACCGGAGAAGTAAATTTTCTTTTCTATGGCCATCCCAGACCTAAATGAGCAGTTAACCCTTGCAGCACAGGCACAGCCCCACTGCAATAGAGAATATCTAGGTTTCCCGGAGTTAGGCTTTAAACGTCTATGTGAACCGTGCCTTCCAAACACATTGTTGTTATGGATCCAGCCGTGCCCCTGGATAATAAGACTACTAGGATAAAGGAAGAGATACTGCAAAGTCAGCACTACGATGCTGCAGTCCATTTGTTGTGCAGAATGAAATGGATGCTTCGCTGAGCGCCTGTGTGATGGAGCCGCGGTTCATGGGGCACTTATTATACAGAGCACAGCACTTCCCTGGAATAGGACAGATGCTCTGCTAAGACGTCAGTGTAGTCTGCCAACATACTTCTGACAGCATGCCAGTCATTACATTTGGTTTAAAAGGTTACATTTAAGGATGCACTGGCACAGGAGTTTAGCCATTCTGCCATTCTCAGCAGAAAAAGTTGACTGATTCCCGCATTTGAGACTGACAGCTGTGTGCGGATAGCTGCGGTCTCTGTGCCCATTCGTTGCAATGGCAGGCTGTTGGTGTGCCTAAATATAAGGTGTGAGATGCCGCTTAAGACTGAACCCGGTGCTCATAGGATGTTAGATTTTGTGGCCTGTGCCACTCCGGCCACTCCCATTGACATGTTTAACCCCCATGATACGTTTTACCCTTCCCACTGGGGGGCTTGGTTACACCTGCGTCCCGAAAGAGGAAATTAAAAAATTAATTTTTGGCATGCGGGTTCCCTTCAAAATCCATGCCAGACCCGAAGGACCTGGTAAGGATTGAGGGGGGGGGGGGGGGGGGGC
>BLSH010380339.1:1408809-1419050 GCA_018402905.1 Glandirana rugosa
TAAATTGCGGTCGAAGCCGGTCGAAGGAATTTCGCCTCGAGGTCGGGGGGGTGGTTTTTTACTTGTTAGTCATCGATGTTTATTACATCGACGACTGACAATTATAATCCCACGAATGGGGCAGGTCCCTAGGGTGATAGAGAACGTCGAAGTGTCGGCAAAGGGATGACGCGTAATCGCTTCGTACGACGTGAAACACTTACCGGACTGCTGCCCTCTTCCTCCTCCCCCCGGCTTGGAGCGGTGCCTTTCCACGGTTTACACCGTCGTCTTCCCCCCCCCGTTTGTTCTCCTCGAAGGGGAAAACTTACCGAAGATCGGCGGCGGGTGCCGACATCGCTGGACTCCAGGACAGGTAAGTGTCCGAATATTAAAAGTCAGCAGCTACTGTATGTGTAGCTGCTGACTTTTAATTTTTTTTTTTAGCCCGGACCTCCGCTTTAACAACCAGCTATTTACACTGTTAAAGCGGAGCTCCATTCAAAAGGGGAAGCTCCTCTTGTTTGCCCCCCCCCTTCTGCTGCCACATTTGGCACCTTTCCGTGGCGAGGTTCGGCCCCCCTCCTCCTTCTCCCGTCGTCAGGCCATTCACAAAGTGCAGCATGCTTCGCTAATGCGCAGTAGGGAAACGGCTGTGAAGCTGCAAGAGATAGTGGGATCCCTGGACGGGGTAAGCACCCTAATATTAACAGTCAGCAGCTACATTATTTGTAGCTACTGATTGTTCATTTTTTGGTGGGGGGGCTGGAGCTCCGCTTTAAGGAAGCTGGCCGAAGCTGGCGTTAAATTACCACAGGCTTTAACTACTAAAATAACGCATGACTTCATAAAATAGCGCATTCGGTAATTTAGTTTTTTTGAGATTTTTTTTTTAAAGCGCTGTGCGGTATCTTACTGCATATTTGGATACGGTAAGATAACGCTTTGTGAATTGAGCCCAATATTTCTTACTTTCTCCTATAAAACATATCCAATAAAAAAAATAAAAAAAATCACAGTTCTTCATAAAAAAAAATCCCAATATGCATATATTGATTGGTTTTTGCAAAAAGTTATAGCGTCTACAAACTATGGTATACATCCTGGATTATTTTTTGTTACTAACGGTGGTGATCGGTGACTTACAATGGGACTGCGATACTGCGGCAGGCAATATGATACTAACTGATGCTGAGGGAGAACTAACTAGCTGCCACTGAAATCATCAGTGGCACCAATACAGTGATCAGTGCTAGTACTATACACTGTCACTGTACTAATGACACTGACAGGGAAGGGGTTAACATCCAGGGCGATCAAGGGGTTAAATGTGTGCCTAACTATGTGTAATGTGTGCTGCTTTTTACTAAAAAATCTCTATGTTTCTCATCCCTGCTTTACAGGGATAAGAAACAGAGACAGTGTTCCCTCTGTATAGAGCCCTGTGCTGATTGTCAACACAGAGCTCTGGGCTGTGATTGGACACAACTGATCAACAGGTCTCCCATAAATCAATGGCCGGGACTTACTCATAGGGGGCACCCTAAACCCAGAAGCATTCAATTGCATACAGGTACATTGCTTTGCCTATATGGGCCACCTGTCTGCAGTACATTGCTGGAGGGCGGTCCGCAAGTGGTTAACCACTTCAATACTGGGCACTTATACCCCCTTCCTGCCCAGACCAATTTTCAGCTTTCAGTGCTCTCACACTTTGAATGCCAATTACTCAGTCATGCAACACTGTACCCAAACGAATCCTTTTTTTCACACAAATAGAGCTTTATTTTGGTGGTATTTAATCACCTCTGGGGTTTTTAATTTTTGCGACATAAGTAAAAATAGAGCGAAAATTTTGAAAAAATTAGTTTCTATGATAAAATTTTGCAAATAAGTCGTTTTTGTTCAAAAATTTGGGCCAAAATTTATATTGCTACATATCTTTGATAAAAATAAACCAAATTAGTGGATATTATTTGATCTTTGTTAAGGTTTTAGGCTGCATTCACATAGAGGCGACACGATTTCAGCGCGACTTCGCTAGGCGATTTAAGCGCGACTTTCAGCGCGACTTCCAGCGCGACTTCAAAGACCTCAGGCGACTTTACAACACGACTTTTGCCAGGCGACTTTGACTTGACCAATCAGAGAAGGGAGGGAGGGGGCTGCCTAAAAATAAATTCTATTCTTTTGACTGTAAAGTCGCTTCTATGTAGATGGGGGATCCGACTTGGAGGCGACTTCTATTGAATTCTATGGGCACAAGTCGGATAGAAGTCGCCTAGAAGTAGTACAGGAACCTTTTCAGAAGTCGCCTTGAAGTCGGAGCGACTTCAGTCGTGTATATTAAGACGGCTCCCATTCATTTCAATGGGATTTCAAATGTCAAGCGACTTGGGGCGACTTGAGGCAACTCAAGTCGGATCGCAAGTCGCCCCTATGTGAACGGGCACATAGACGCTACAATCTATGGTGCCAATCACTGAAAATTGATCACACCTGATGTACTGACAGCCTATCTCATTTCTTGAGGCCCTGAATTGTCAGTACCGGTTCACACTGCAGCAACGCGGGAACTCTGCGAATCCCGCATCGCTTGTCTCCCGGCAGCAGTTCACACTACACTATGCGAACTGTGGGGAGTGTCAGTACAAAGTTAATGGCACCCACAAATCAGTTTGCATATTGGAGTAAACTCGCACAGGAATCAGATTGCATGATGTGAACATGTAGGGAGCACCGTCAGGCGTTCTAGGAGCATAAATTACACATCTCATTTCCTAATGAGCTATTACACTTTTGAAGGCTCTGGAGCACCAAGATAGTGGAAATGACCCCATTTTGGAAAGCAAACACCTCATTGTATATTCTATGAGACATGGGCTGCAGATAGGTACTCAGGCACTCTGATGACTGGAGACAGGTACTCGGGTCCTTCAATGCACTGCAGATGGGTACTCGGGTACTCTGGGCTGGAGACAGGTGCCCAGGTACTCTGATGGTCTGCAGATAGGTACTCAGATACTCTGGGCTAGGGACAGGTACTTGGGTACTCTGATGGTCTGCAGATACAGTATCTCACATAAGTGAGTACACCCCTCACATTTTTGTAAATATTTTATTCTACCTTTTCATGTGACAACACTGAAGAAATGACACTTTGCTACAATGTAAAGTAGTGAGTGTACAGCTTGTATAACAGTGTAAATTTGCTGTCCCCTCAAAATAACTCAACACACAGCCATTAATGTCTAAACTGCTGGTAACAAAAGTGAGTACAACCCTAAGTGAAAATGTCCGAATTGGGCCCAATTAGCCATTTTCCCTCTACGGTGTCATGTGACTCGTTAGTGTTACAAGGTCTTAGGTGTGAATGTGGAGCAGGTGTGTTAAATTTGGTGTTATCATTCTCTCTCTCTCATACTGGTCACTGGAAGTTCAACATGGCACCTCATGGCAAAGAACTCTTTGAGGATCTGAAAAAAGAATTGTTGCTCTACATAAAGATGGTGTAGGCTATAAGAAGATTGCCAAGACCCTGAAACTGAGCTGCAGCACGGTGCCCAAGACCATACAGCGGTTTAACTGGACAGGTTCCACTCAGAATAGGCCTCACCATGGTCGACCAAAGAAGTTGAGTGCACGTGCTCAGTGTTATATCCAGAGGTTGTCTTTGGGAAATAGACGTATGAGTGCTGCCAACATTGCTCCAGAGGTTAAAGGAATGGGGGGTCACCCTGTCAGTGCTCAGACCATATGCTGCACACTGCATCAAATTGGTCTGCATGGCTGTTGTCCCAAAAGGAAGTCTCTTATAAAGATGATGCACAAGAAAGCCTGCAAACTGTTTGTTGAAGACAAGCAGACAAAGTACATGGATTACTGGAACCATGTCCTGTGGTCTGATGAGACCAAGATATACTTATTTGGTTCAGATGGTGTCAAGCGTGGGTGGCGGCAACCAGGTGAGGAGTACAGAGACAAGTGTGTCTTGCCTACAGTCAAGTTGGTGGTGGGAGTGTCATGGTCTGGGGCTGCATGAGTGGGGAGCTACAATTCATTGAGGGAACCATGGATTCCAACATGTACTGTGACATACTGAAGCCGAGCATGAGCCCCTCCTGGAGACTGGGCTGCAGGGCAGTATTCCAACATGGTAACGACCCCAAACACACCTCCAAGACGACCACTGCCTTGCTAAAGAAGCTAAGGGTAAAGGTCATGGACTGGCCACAGGGCTGGTATAAGGATTTTTGACACCCTAGGCGAAACCTCATTTTGCTGCCCCCCCCCCCCCAGCTCAGCCTGACCTGCGCCCATCAAATGCAGCCTCACCTGTGCCCATCAAATGCAGCCTGACCTGCGCCAATCAATACAGCCTCACCTGTGCCCATCAAATACAGCTTCACCAGTGCCTATCAATACAGCCTCATGAGTGCCCATCAAACACAGCTTCACCAGCGCCAATGAATACAGCCTCACCTGTGCCCATCAAATACAGCTTCACCAGCGCCAATAAATACAGCCTCACCTGTACCCATCAAATACAGCTTCACCAGCACCTATAAATACAGCCTCACGAGTGCCCATCAAACACAGCTTTACCAGCACCAATCAATACAGCCTTACCAATGCATGTAGAGCAGCTAGTGGCGGCTCAGCAGCAGCCAGGCGCCCTAGGCGGCAGTGCGCCCTAGGCGGCCGCCTACTCTGCCTAATGGTAGAGCCGGCCCTGACTGGCCAAGCATGTCTCCAGACCTAAACCCTATTGAGCATCTATCTGTGGGGCATCCTCAAATGGAAGGTGGAGAGCACAAGGTCTCTAACATCCACCAGCTCTGTGATGTCGTCATGGAGGAGTGGAAGAGGACTCCAGTGGCAACCTGTGAAGCTCTGGTGAACTCCATGCCCAAGAGGGTTAAGGCAGTGCTGGAAAATAATGGTGGCCACACAAAATATTGACACTTTGGGCCCAATTTGGACATTTTCACTTAGGGGTGTACTCACTTTTGTTGCCAGCGGTTTAGACATTAATGACTGTGTGTTGAGTTATTTTGAAGGGGCAACAAATTTACACTGTTATACAAGCTGTACACTTATTACTTTACATTGTAGCAAAGTGTCATTTCTTCAGTGTTGTCACATGAAAAGATAGAATAAAATATTTACAAAAATGTGCAGGGTGTACTCACTTTTGTGAGATACTGTAGGTACTCGGGTACTCAGATGGGCTGGTGACAGATACATTATATGACTGTATGCTGGGAAGGAAGTGGTTAAAGAGGAGCTGCAGTCTGCTCACATAATTTCTAATAAAAACATCTTTGCCATTCTGAAGCTTCCCTCCAACCACTTTGCATATTATTTTATATATAATGTGATTCTGTACTTGCCAAATATGCTGCAGAAATCTCCCTCCTCTGAGTCTAGCTCTGCAGCTCTCATTGGCCCTCTTATGACTCATCGCCCTCCCTTCCTGGTAAACTCTCATGAGAGTGAGAGAGAGAGAGAGAGGCATCTGTGCATGATGTCATAAGTCTAGGCTAATCACCAGGCAAGAAACAGGAAGTGGGCTGTATAAGGTATTTACTGGCAGAAAGCAAATGTTTTACTATCCAAAGTTAAAACAACAAGGGCAGAGGATTTAATAGATGGAAAGATAAAAAAATGACTGAAGGTCCTCTTCAGGCCTCATACACACGGGCGTATAAAAAAAAAAAAAAATAAGCTTAACGTCGGGCCCGATGTCAGGGAAAAATTGGCGTCAAAAACGCGATTTCGTCTGCATTTTGCATCTGCGTTAATGTGCGTTATTGAGTGCCGGCGTCAATAGGAGTTTTGTTTGAAAAAACATTCCTCTGCTATTTTTTAACCTGAAAATGCCGGTGCTAAAACGCCGGTTAACGTCGCTACGGTGCGTTGTTAGTGAGCATTTTGCCGGCTCAGCGACAAAAACGGCAAAATATTACAGCCTCGGAACGCGCTGGCCGTGGGTTCTACTTTCAGCTCACTGTGAACTGGCCCTGACACTTGTGCGACGCAATTTCACTGCGAATTCCGACTTTGTTGCAACTTTGGCACAATGAAAACATATTACAAAGTCGTACAAAATCGCATCTATATTATTCAGGTGCGATTTGCATGCGACTTTGAGGGTTTAACATTGAAGTCTATGGACCTTAAGTTGCATCAAAGTTGGGCCAAAGTAATGCAGGGACTACTGAGAAGTCGGCACGACTTGAAGTCGCACAGATATGAACGGTACTCATTGTAAATCATGGGAAAACTACTTGTCATGCGACTTTGCAGTCCCAAGTCACAGGACAAGTCGCATAAGTGTGATGGGGCCTTAGGGATCACTGTGGGGTCTGTGGGGAACATTAGAGAAGGAAAGCAGGCACACTATAACCTGACACCTCATGCGCAGAACACTGATAACCGGGGGGGCCCCTCCATGGATGGGCTCCACATCACCCCATAACCAGTATTCACAATAGACGTGTAGGGGTTGCTCTTTGGCGCCTGCATAGCCGAGCCCATCACCTGTAATGGGCCAATCATCTGTGCAAGAGAATGCCCCGCCCCCCATACAAGGAGGAGTATATGTGTAGCTGCATTGCCAGGAAGGCCTGGGCTGCAAGTGATTGGTCCAGTACAGTGATGGCTTCCTGGCGGGATAGGCCACACGGGATTGGAGGCGTTTCCGGACACACCCATCATCATGGTTAAATCTAGGGAAGAGTGCAACAAATATGGCAACCTAATTCTGATCATACATTATACAATCTGATGGTACAATCTCCTTAACCACTTCAGCCCTGGAAAGGATTTCCCCCTTTAGGACCGGAGCCCTTTTTGCGATTTGGCGCTGCGTCGCTTTAACTGACAATTGCGCGGTCGTGCGACGTTGTACCAAAACGAAATTTGCGTCCTTTTTTCCCCACAAATAGAGCTTTCTTTTGGTGGTATTTGATCCCCTCTGCGTCATTTCTGATCGCCGCTATAAACAAAAGAAGAGCGACGATTTTGCAAAAAAACCCAAATTTCTTACTTTTTGCTAAAATACAAATCCAAAAAAAAAATATAAAAAAACATTTTTTTCACCGTTTTTGGCCGATTTATATTCTTCCTCATATTTGTGATAAAAAAAATCGCAATCGGCGTTTATTGATTGGTTTACGCAAAAGTGGTCGCGTTTACGGATGATGAGAATTCATTTCTGGGGTTTTTATTTATTTTTTATTTTTTACTAGTAATGGCGGCGATCTGCGATTTTTAGCGGTACTGCGATATTGGGACGGACATGTCGGACCATTTTGACACTTTTTTGGGACCATTGGCATTTATAGAGCGATCAGTGCTATAAAAATGCACTGATTACTGTGTAAATGGCATTGGCAGTGAAGGGGTTAACCTGCAGGGGGCGCTCTAAGGGTTAACAGTGTTCTCTGGGCGTGTTCTTACTGTATGGGGGCTGCCCTAACAGGGGAAGGGAAGTGATCACAGCTTCCATGTAGAGGAAGGCTGTGATCACAGCCCTTCCCCCCTCACAGAACGGAGATCCGTGTTTACTTACACAGACCTCCGTTCTTTCACTCCGGAGGGAGGGCATCGCGGGTAGCTGGCAGAGATCGAATCCGCCGCACCCGCTCCCTGGCCCTCCCCGGACACAGTGAGCGCGCGGGCGCGCCTCCGGCGGCGTGCGCGCGCTCACTGTGCGCGATCTGGCAGCCGCCATCATATGACGGCATTTTGCCTACAAGAGCCACTCTGTCGCCGTCAAATGCCGATCAGCGGTCGGCAAGCTGTTAAAGCCCGTACACATGGTACAATGGTCGTACAACAGAAGTTGTACGATTATCCAACTGTTAATACGATTAGAACAGCCAAAGTGCGTCAGTCATACAACAGAAGTTGGATGAGTAAACTAGACAACTTTTGTTGTACCAACAAGTGGTCGTACGACCGTTGTACCACGTGTACAGAGAAGTTGGTCCAACAAGTTGCACTGTGCAAAACACGCATGCTCAGAAGTCAGGAACGCCCGGAAGTGTCCGTTCGTGTAAACCTACGTTCCTAATTCACAAATCACATTCACCTGAACTTCCTTTTTATACGCTCGTTACACGTCACTACGTTAGGCTTGGTTGTACAATCACTTATTTCATGTCAGTATGCGAGACACAACAGCCAACATCCAACTTGGTCCAAAGTTGGACATTTGGTTGTACAACCGTTGCACCCGTGTGTACGATGCTTCAGGAATCGCCATACATTATACAATCTGATTGTACAATCTCCTTGGGATCACCATACATTATACAATCTGATTGTACAATCTCCTTGGGATCACAATACATTATACAATCTGATTGTACAATCTCCTTGGGATCACCATACATTATACAATCTGATTGTACAATCTCCTTGGGATCACCATACATTATACAATGATTGTACAATCTCCTTGGGATCACCATACATTATACAATCTGATTGTACAATCTCCTTGGGATCACCATACATTATACAATCTGATTGTACAATCTCCTTGGGATCACCATACATCATACAATCTGATTGTACAATCTCCTTGGGATCACCATACATTATACAATCTGATTGTACAATCTCCTTGGGATCACCATACATTATACAATCTGATTGTACAATCTCCTTGGGATCACCATACATTATACAATCTGATTGTACAATCCCCTTAGGGATCACCATACATTATCCACTTGTCGACTGCCTTGATTAGAAAAACTGCAGCAATGTGGCTCCGCTGCGCAAATCGCCGTCTATAAACGGCGATTCGCGCAGCCACAGTTTGCTCTTGTGCCCGCCGCACGCTGTGTGAGTGTGGCCGAGGGTTGGGTGGACTCGGTGTGCGCCGGCGACCCATGATTGCCTAATACAGAGGATGAACGGGGAACCACCAATGTAAACAGGGCAGTTCCCCGCTCTGTCAGGCGGCATGTAAGAGATCTACTGATCCCTGTCACTGGGATCAGTTAGATCTCTCATGCCCATGGCAGCCCAGCCCCCTCACAGTTAGAACACGCCTAGGGTACACAGTTACCCCCTAGATCTCCCCCTGCAGGTTAACCCCTTCCCTGCCAATGACATTTATATAGTAATCAGTGGACATTTCAATTTATGATCGCTGTATGAATGTCATTGGTCCCAAAAATGTGTCAAAAATGTCCGACATGTCCGCCCCAATGTCGCACTCCTGATAAAAAGCGCGGATCGCCGCCATTGCCAGTAAAACAAAAAATAATAATAAAAACTCCATAAATCAATTCGTTTGTAGACGCTATAACTTTTGCGCAAACCGATCAATAAACATTTTTTTGCAATTTTATTTACCAAAATTATGTAGAAGAATAAATATCGGCCTAAATTGATGAATACATTCTTTTTTATATATTTTGTTTTTGGACATTATTTATAGCAAAAAGTAAAAAATATTGTTTTTTTTCCCCATAATTGTCGCTTTTTTTGTATATGTCCCAAAAAATAAAAACCGCAGAGGTGATGAAATGCCACCCAAAAAAAAGCTCTATTTGTGGGAAAAAAGGACATTAATTTAGTTTGGGTGCAACGTCGCACGACCGCGCAATTGTCCGTTAAAGTGACGCAAAAATCGCAAAAAGTGCTGTGGTCAGGAAGGGGGAAATCCTTCTGGGGCTGAAGTGGTTAAACAATCCGATTGTACAATCGCCATACATTATACAATCACCGAGCCTCATACTAATGAGTTGGTATCAGTAGACTGTACAGTACACGCCCCCTGCTCGGGTCACATGACACCCCGGAGTGAAGTCTATGCTCCGGCCTGTCTGTGGAATCTGCCACCAGCACAATCTGCGCAGATTGACAACCGCAAGTCAGGGCTCAGGCAGGCGACGTCATGACGCAGGGGACGTAGTATGGGCAGGAGCTGGCCGTGAAGCCGGAGTGGCCATCTTGGAGCATCAAGGAGAGCTAGAGGAAGACGGGAGACAGGCCGGGCCCCGGGGCCGGAGGAGGAGGAGAGGGCCCTGGATAGCCGAGTAGACGGGGGAAACATGTCTGAGACATACGGTGAGAGGAGGACGGGGAGAGGGGCTGGCAGGGTGAGAGCTCAGGGATGGGGGAGGTGAGGAGACAGGTGAAGGATGGAGGGATTGCAGTGACGAGCCATTCCAGTGATTGGAGGATGGGAGATGTCAGTGATGGGGGGATGTGTGGGGTGACAGATGATATCAGTGATG
>BLSH010380339.1:1422608-1433341 GCA_018402905.1 Glandirana rugosa
ACACACACACACACACACACACATTCATACCCCCCCCCCCCCCCCTTGTTCCCTCGTTCCCTTGTTCCCCCCCCCCCCCCCCATACTTACACACACACACACACACACACACACACCACCCTCTGTTCCCTATCTCGGTCTTATGTTTGCCATTTGCGTTTCACTAATACTTCCCTAATTTTTATTCTTCCCCCATCCAGCATTTGAAAGCCACAATTTTGTTTCCTGCTGACTCAACCGCTGAGCCATGACGTCAGTCTGCATGGACTGCTGGTTGCCAGACAGTGCAGGAGGTTCAGGCATCCACATGCCTTAGGGGACGGCGGCCATTTTCCTGAAGCCTTTCCCTGAGACAGTTTTCTCATCCCACAAAATCCAGGTTGGCTTTTTATCACAAACTTTCGCCATCCTCCAGATGACCTAGAAGATCTTTCATTGTGGTCATTTGTTGTTTAGCAATTCTTATGGAATATGAGCGCTGTAGGAGGTCTTTGGGACGCGGGCAGCATGCTGTGTGGCCATAGTTTGGGATTTGTAAAAAGTGAGGCTTTAAGAAAATGGCTGCCTTCCTCTGTGTTGTGAGGCGTACTGTACCCCAAATGGACAGCCATTGGGAGAGATGTGACGTGTGGGGGTGGGGCTCCAGGACACTGGAGTATTCTCAAGCCCACACTGCAAGGGTTGATGACTCATTTAAATCTGGGGGGCATAGAGAAGAAGATTTTCTGACCTTATCCTCCACTGGCCTAAGGTCCTGATGTCATCAACACCAATGCAGGGTCCATATCCCTGCATTAGATGTCATGATGCTGAGGAACCGTCCACTGCCAGAGCATGGGAGAGCGGAGGATCCGGTAAGTAAAGAGCTTTTACTCTCCCGAAGAATAAAAAAAGCAGTTCAAGCGGTTGTATCCTCCTCTTGCACATTTTTACCTACAGGTAAGCCTATAATAAGGCTTACCTATAGGTAAAATTAATGTCTCCTAAACCTGCATGGTTTGCATGCAGCCGCTGACGTCCGAAGGTCCGGCAGATGCTGCCGCAAAATCAGAGCTTCTTGCTGGAGCGGATGACTCCTGCGCATGCGTGGGAGTGACCCGGAAGGGGTTGCCGAGGCAACACGTCAGCTCCTTCAGCGGTAAACGTGTGGTGGTGCGGCCGCTTCGTTCTAAGGTAAGTATTTCATAATGAGCTAGTATGTGTTCTATTGCAGCTCACCAATTATTAGATGTGATGGCTGCATCAGTTCTCATTTTTTTGGCTTTTTTTCCCCTCTGTTTTCACCTGATGATCTGGCCAGTAACCACTCACCTTCTGTATTAGAGTGCCCCCCACTCTGGATGAAGGAGCACAGGGGGCACCTTTTGGACAGAAGCATTGTCAATCTGAGGGAGGGGAGCATTAGATGGAATAACAGATTTAAACGCACTTCCAAACTGAAGCCAAACTCCCGCTAATACTTTATAATCAGTTACAGCAAACAGTTTTTTTCCTTTTGGGGATAAAGGTTTTGTATAAATAAAATCTGATCATTATAAGCACCCCTGCCAGTGGTAAATAGTTTGTCTCATCCCTGCAACGGATACATCTGGAAGAGAGCTTGTTCTTGTTCTGATTTGCTGGCCAGATCACCAGATCTAAACAAGGAAACTAATGCAGCCATCACATCTAAAAAAAAAAAATATATAGAAATATAGAAAAGCTGTAATAGAACACATATTTTATTTTTGGATTTAATGCCGCCTTAACCCCTACAATGCAGGCACAGCCCCGCTGCAAGGGAGATTTTTACACTTTTCCCGGAGTTGGGCTTTAAAGTGATGTAAGGCCCCTTTCACATGGACTGACCAATCGGATCCCTCTGTCAGTTTTTCAGGCGGACCTGATCGGATGCTCCATTCACCTCTATGGAGTGGGGGATGTCCGCTGACACACCTACTGCTATGCCATCCGATCCTGTCTGCCAATTCCAGACAGAGGGTGGTCCTATTTTCCATCTGTTTATCAGATTGGATGAAAACACAGGCGGTCCATTTTAATCCGATCTCCCATAGAGGAGAGCTGGACTGTGTTTGTCCGTCAAACGGATCCGCCCCGTGTGAAAGGATCCTAATGTGTTTTTTTGTTTTTTTTTTATTAATATAACAAACCTATTATACTTACCTGCTCTGTGTAATGGTTATGCACAGAGCAGCCCAGATCCTCCTCTTCTCGGGTCCCCCACTTGCTATGGAGGCACTCGGGTGTGTGCTTGCTCCTGAGCCCTGTTCTGCGTGTCCTCTGTGAGCCCCGCTCCCTTATCACTAGCTCACAGGCGATGAGTGATGTTGACTGCAACAGGAACCAGTGAGGGGAGGAGAGAGCCTTGGCTCCAGTTCACATCGCTGGATCAAGATTGGGCTCAGGTAAGTATGGGTGGGGGGGGTTGGGGGAGCTGAATGCAGAAGGTTTTTTTACCATACCGCGTAGAATGAAGAAAAAAAACCTTCTGCCTTTAAAACCACTTTAAGTTGTGCAACTTTTGCTGCGATTTTGACGTGACTTGAAGCAATGCCTGTGTAAACTTGATGTCTATGGGCTTCAAGTCGCATCAGTCGGACCAAAGTAGTTCAGGGACTACTTTGAAGTTGCTGCGACTTAAAGTTGCACAGATATGAATGGTACTCATTGTAAATCATGGGGAACGACTTGTCATGCGACTTTGCAGTCCTAATCGCAGGACAAGTTGCACAAGTGTGAAAGGCGCCTTAAAAGAGAACCAAATCCCATGGGGAGAAGAACACTGTGATTCAGGTAATTGAAGTGTTTAGGAATTTGTCCATGTTTGATGTTGCATCCCAAATATGGGTATAACATATGACATAGTCACAGGGGTGAACTGACCCCTTCAGCCCTAGTTCACACTTGTGCGACGCGGGAATCGGTGCGATAACAGTGCAGGTTCCCGCATCGCACCTCTCCCGCAGCCAGTTCACACTGCTTGTTGCGAACCACTGTGGGTGTCATTAAAAAGTTAATGACACCCACAGATTGCAGTGCGAACTGTGAACTCGCACAGGAATCGAGAACACCCATGCGATCCGATTCCAGTGCAGGAGAAAAAAGGGCCCCTGCACCTTTTTTGGTGCGAGTTCAGCCATACAACGCATTGCTCAGCGATGGCATGTGATCGGCACCTGCGGGGCGGGTGCGATTCACATGCGATCTCTGAGATCACAGTAGTGTGAACCTGGGCTAAGGGTCATAAAGGACCACTTGCTAAGACCCTCTAACTGGCCATTGTTGTGTTGGGAAGTAATCTTGCAGATCTGAGTTACGTGGTGCTTGTGTCGCAATATATTAAAACTAACCTTTTGGCTTTTCATATTCTTTAAATGCTCACTAAATCTACCTGTGTTGCACAATTGCTGGCAGCATGGCTAAGCAATAAAAATGTTCATTTAGCCCAGTTATTATTATTATACTGGATTTATACTGAGCCAGCAGTTTGCACAGTGCTTTACAAAGGAGACGTTACAATTCAATACAAAAGGGTCAGAAGGGCCTTGCTCGTGGGAGCTTACAATCTAAAAGGGAGGGGCAAATGATACAAAAGGTAGTGACTGGTGGGGGGGGGGGGGGTGAGTTGATAGAGAAGGTGTTAGGTGGAGGTGGGATAGACTTTCCCTAAGAGATGAGTTTTCAGGGATTATCTAAAGACCCCTTTTATACTTGTGCGAGTTGTCCTGCGATTTGGGACTGCAAAGTCACATGACAAGTCTTTCCCCATTATTTCCAATGAGTACCATTCATATCTGTATGACTGAAGTCGTGCCGACTTCAAAGTAGTCCCTGCATTACTTTGGCCCAGCTTGAGGTCCATAGACTTCAATGTTAAACCCTCAACGTCGCATGCAAATCGCACCTGAATAATATAGATGCGTTTTCTGCACTACTGTCCAACTTTGTAATATGTTTTCATTGTGTCAACGTTGCAACAAAGTCGTACTGATCCAAAATTGCGGCAAAATCACGTTGCACAAGTGTGAAAGGGGCCCTAAGGCAGAGAGAGAAGGAGATAGTTGGACAGATTGGGGTAAGGAGATCCAGAGGAGGGAAGACTCTGGTGAAGTCCTAGAGGCAAGCATAGGAGTTGATGAGGAAGTTAGCGAGCTGGAGGTCTTGGGAGGAGCAGAGGATGGTGCATGTGATATTTTGAGATGAGGTTGCTGATGTAGCTGGGGGCAGAGATATCAATGTCTTTGTAAAGCTGGCCATACAAATCCCTTTTTTTTTGTTTTTTATTGGTCAGCCAATAAGCTGATCGAAAAAAAACTCAACAGATTCCCTCATCCACACATTGGAGGTGGATAGGGGAATCCTTCCCGTTGTGTCACTGTATTCTGACAGCGGGACTCCACCTCCTACACCATCAGAATACACTGATCAGGCTGCAATGCAGAATTTTCCAACAGTCGGCCAGCTGGGTAACGAGGGTCAAGGGCGGCACCCCCCCCCCGGTCAGTGAGTCAGTCAGGGCCCCGCACTTACTTACCCCATCTCGCGGGCGGTGGCGGCTTCTCTCCGGCATGCTTGTTTTGCTGACTTGGTTCCCCTTCGTGCGTCTTCTCCCTCCTCTCCTCTGTGCGCCGTGCGTCTCCTGCTGGCCAATCTGATCGGATCTCCTTTCGACGTGCTTCCTGATTGGCTGGGAGGAGATTCAGTGTGACAATAGCGAATATTCATTCACTATTATAACACAACTGGGTGTGCTCAGGATGCAATGCTCTGTGCCCCAAGCCCAACCTTTTTTCAAGCCTATTAGAGCCTCTGGCTGTAATCACATGCTTCAAAAAAACACCCCCCTACACCCCTAATAGACGGGCAGCCACTGAGATTGACCGCTCTCAAGTGGGAACGGCCATAAATGGATGGAATCTCCGCCAGTCCCTGCTGAACCGGCCAAATTTTGATCCATCTATGGCCATTCCAGTTCATGAGAAGATAATCTAATGATTGATTTCTCACCAATGGGAATGTTGGACCTCAAATGTGTGCACTGTACCCGAGGAATCCATTCCCTTTTTTTTTTTTTTTTTTTTTTTTTTATTAATTTTATTTTTTGTGATCAGCCAGCTGGCTGATAAATTAATAACAATCCATCTATGGCTAGCTTAGGAAGGGGTAATTTTTGGAGATGTAAGGTCCCGTTCACATCTGGCGATTTGGGATCGCAGGGAGAAACACTGCAATAGTGGCAAAATGTACCAGACGTGTTTAGGTGCCATTTATTTTTCTCCTCGGTTCACACTATGAACTGCATGTGAATCGCACAGGAACCGCACCGCATTTCTGTTCAATCCACATGCAATTCATTGCTATGCAATTTAAACCCATTCACTTTGGGCTCAAATCTCACCAAAGTCATGCATGCAGCAATTTTGGAACCGCACTGCAACCGGATTGCATGGTATTGTTGTATCGTGATCAGTTGCAGGCAAACGTATTGCAATTGCACCGACACCTGCTGCAGATTGCAAGGGCAGTGCAATTTCCCACACCGCATTAGTGCAGCTCGCCTGCTGTTGGCTGACGTCACAGAGCTGGTCCAGGCCACTTAGAAGCCTGGCTCAGCCTCTCAGTGATCCATCAAGAGCCTGAGCCAGCTCCACCCGCCCCCTCCCCAGGCCACCGTTCCAGTGAGCGCTGGAGGGGAGAGCATAGTGACGTTGACTGACAGTCACGGCTCTCTGTTCAGAGCGGAGGGTGAGAACTGAGCGATCAGCGGTCTTTGATCACTCAGTTCTCACTACAGAGCCAGCGGGGGACAGATGCTGCATCTACCTAGGTGAGTATAAATGTTTTGCCTTCTGTGAACCGCTGCGGGAGTCATTACAAAGTTAATGGCACTCCCAGTTTTTTTACAGATCGCAGTGCGAACTGTGCACTCACACATGAATCGGATCGCATGGGTGAGAACATCCATGCAATGCGATTCTAGTGCGGGAAAAAAAACAGTCCCTGCACCTTTTTTTTTGTGCCAATCTAATGCGAGTTCATCCATACAACTGTATGGCTGAACTCGCATTGCTCAGAGATTGCATGTGATCGACACCTGTGGTGCGGGTGCGAATCACATGCGATCTCTGAGATCGCACAAGTGTGAACCCGGGCTCAAACACGGTGCGGTCTTCTTGAGATTTTCGAGCAAAGTGTGATTTGGAATCTCGGGCAGAATTGTGGACTTTCTACCAACGATCCTAAATCGCCAGATGTGAATGGGGCCTTATGGAATGTTAGGTGGGAAGATTTGGACAGTGATTGGATATGAGGCTGAAAGGAGAGATCAGAGTCCAGCGAGCTCCCTGGTGTGAGGGTGGGGAAGGATACTCGTGTTATTGATCTCAATGAAAAAGTTGGGGGAGGGGACACGGGGGGTGGGGGGTATGGTATGAGCATATTATGTTCTCACCAGTGTGCTGGATTGCAGTATGTTAGAAGAAAATACATCGTGCTGTAACATGTACAGCCAACACAGAGCAGTAATCCCAGGAAGATGTCAGAATGTTTTTAGATGGTCATGCATTCTTCTGTGTTCACGCCTGAGGTTTGAAACATGTCGTATGAATGAGACTTCAGGGCATAAGACGTAAAATAAAAAATATTGTCAAAAAGTATTGGGACGCCTTCCCATGAACATGAACTTTTAGGCCGACCTGAAAGTCGCGCAATTTTACCACCTTTTTTTTTGCCGCGATTTTGATGCGACTTTAAGCAATGCCTGTGTAATATTGAGGTCTATGGGCCTCAAATCGTATCAAAGTGGTACAGATATGAATATTTCTCACTGGAAATCATGGGGAACGACTTGCAGTGCCTAGTCGCAGGACAAGTGTGAAAGGGGCCTTATTGACATCCCAGTCTTAGTCCATAGGGTTCAATATTGGGTTGGCCCACCCTTTGCAGCTATAACAGCTTCAACTCTTCTGGGAAGGCTGTCCACAAGGTTTAGGAGTGTCTATGGGAATGTTTCTTCCAGAAGCCCATTTGTGAGGTCAGGCACTGATGTGGACGAGAAGGGCTGGTTTGCAGTCTCCGCTCTAATTCATCCCAGAGGTGTTCTATCGGGTTGAGGCCAGGACTCTGTGCAGGCCAGTCAGGTTCCTCCACCCCAAACTCGCTCATCCATGTCCTTATGGACCTTGCTTTGTGCACTGGTGCACAGTCATGTTGGAACAGGAAGGGGCCATCCCCAAACCATTCCCACAAAGTTGGGAGCATGAAATTGTCCAAAATGTCTTGGTTTGCTGACGCCTTAAGAGTTCCCTTCACTGGAACTAAGGGGCCAAGCCCAACCCCTGAAAAACAACCCCACACCATAATCCCCCCATCCACCAAATGATTTGCACCAGTGCACAAAGCAAGGTCCATAAAGACATGGATGAGTGAGTTTGGGGTGGAGGAACTTGACTGGCCTGCACAGAGTCCTGACCTCAACCCAATAAGACACCTTTGGGATGAATTACAGCAGAGACTGTGAGCCAGGCCTTCTCGTCCAACATCAGTGCTGACCTCACAAATGCGCTTCTGGAAGAATGGTCAAACATTCCTATAGACCAGGGGTAGGCAACCTAAGGCTGCATTCACATGTCAGTGTATTGAATCATGGGCAGATATGCCGCAATTTGACAGCACAGATATGTGAATGGCAAAACACGGGACGCATATTGGAGATGCCATTCATTTGAATGCCATCTCAAAAACGAGGTGCGGGTCTGCTGCGATTGTCAGGCAATAAAGCGTGCTGCAATTGCAGCAACACGCATCGCAGGATGCATGTTGCCCTAAAGTATCTCCTGAACTATTTTTGGGTGACATGCGTCCCGCGATGTGTGTTGCTGCAATTGCAGCACGCTTTATCGCCCGACAATGGAGGCAGACCCACACTGCGTTTTGAGGGGTTATTCATATGAATGGCATCTCCAGTATGCGTCCCGTGTTTTACCATTCAAATATTCGTGCTGTCAAATCGCGGCATATCTGCCCACGATTCAATACGCTGACATGTGAATGCAGCCTTAGGTTGCCTACCCCTGGTCTATAGGAATGTTTGACCATTCTTCCAGAAGCGCATTTGTGAGGTCACCACTGATGTTGGACGAGAAGGCCTGGCTCACAGTCTCCGCAGTGAGCAAATCTGCCCACGATTCAATACGCTGACCTGTGAATGCAGCCTTAAAGAGGTGGAGATCTACCTGAACAACATAGGAGAAGTCAAAGATCAGCGGGCACAGTGTCACCTCTTTACACCTGATTTAATCTTGTAATTGCTGTACTACCGTGTTGCAGTCACGGATTTAAACCATTTGGTGAGGAGGCAACATATTGCCTCCTGAGATTGAGTGCAGTTGATGTTTCTCCGCATGGGACAGGAGCCGGCACTACAGAGGAGTCCTCAGCTTATGTGGCTCTTGCTCCCTACTACAGCTCCAACTTTACAAGTAATCCCTCTGCATTGCACTCTGTTTGATGCTCTGGGGTGGCGGGTCAGCAAGTCCAGACTGCGATCTACAGCTGCGATCTACTGTTTGCTGACCCCTGCCATAGACACTCCTAAACCTTGTGGACAGCCTTCCCAGAAGAGTTGAAGCTGTCATAGCTGCAAAGGGTGGGCCAACCCAATACTGAACCCTACGGACTAAGACTGGGATGTCATTAAAGTTCATGTGCGTGTAAAGGCAGGTGTCCTAGTACTTTTGACAATATAGTGTATTCTTCCTGTTGAGGCTTATGTAAACTACAGCGTAATATTTACCCTTAGATCTTCAAAAAACCGCCATGGATGCTATGCATGAGTTAACGCCAGTACTCGCATTTGCAATTGTACAGGTGTATTTGTCAACACAATGTAACTTTTTAAAAAAATACACGCATGTGCAGGTAAACACGAGTGCCATTGTTTACACGCACATAGCTAAGCATGGCATTTTTTGTAATGCAGGTCTATGGCTAAAAATACATTGGGTGGAGGGGGAACAGCAACAACAAGCGTATTTTACTCCATATAGCCATATACCTAATATAGGGCCCTGTTCAAGACTCCTCAGTGAGAGGTCCAGGAATGGGACATGCAGGATATTGGACATTGCCCCCAATGTTCATAATATATAAAGTTTGTGATTTCTTGTTGGGTTACTTTGAAATCTATTACTTCTACAGGATGTGCATTGAGGCTTGTGGTCTATGGCGGGGTATTTTCAGCTTTATGTAGGCCTTTATCACCACAAATGTAAACCTAGGGAGGCCATACATGACGCATTTACTTTTGTTCAACCAGCGGGTGAAGGAAAGAAAATTAAAGTGTCCCCCCCCCATCCACACACTGTAGGTGGACGGGGGAATCTGCAGAACTATTGTGTTCTGACTTCCCTGCCATCAGAATGCATTCATCAGCACCCCTGGCTATAGCTGGCGGCAGCGATCGAGCAATTTTCCATGAATCTGGTTGTACAGGTTCAGCAGGGACCAGCCGAATCGCGATCCATCTATAGGCAGGGGCTGGCTGGTTGTACAGAGGTCAATCTGACGAACGCCTTCTGTACATCCAGCTTCAATCCCCCTATGGCAGGCTGTAGTGTTTCCTTGTGTTCGTTCGTCAATTGCGTATACAGTTGCAACACAAGTCATATTGTAATTGAATGTGATTTAAAAATGACCTTTCCTTTTCAATCGGTCACACTGTAGTTTTCGGTAAAATACAATAAAATTATGGCAACCCGGAGGCATTCTGTACACAATGCCCCTAGAAATCTAATTTCCTGTTTGTGTGATTGACTTACTGATTTTCCCAGAAGTCTGCACTAAGATACAAGTCACATTTTAGGCATCCGCCGCAACAATGTAATTTCTGTTGAGATACTCACAAAGGCAAATCACGTTTAAGGGGCGGCTTACACTGCACTGCAGTCTGAAATTGCATATAATTCGCACCGCACTCCAGTGCGAGTCACATGCGATCTCTGTGCGATGTGATTTCAGCCATACAGATATTATGGCTGAAATCGCATCGCATTCAGACCAAACTCGCACAGGACCCCCTTTTTTTTTTTTTTTGGTCCGCAGCACAATAGGATCACGTGTGTTTACGTCATGCGATCCGATTCCTGTGCGTGTTCGCAGTGCAATAGGAAAACTGATTTGGGGGTGTCATTAGCTTTGTATTGACACTCCCAGCTGTTCACAGGGCTGTGTGAACCGGCCCTACAGCGATGCAGACCCTGCCACTTTCCTCATTTGAACACTTCAAGTGCAGCAGCTGATCAATAATAAAAAAAAATTACTCCCGCACAGACAAACCACTATTTTTTTCGAATAACAAAAGGTAGGAATCTGCAATAAAGTGTATTAAAATCCTTGCAATGTATATAGATCACCTAGAGGGAAATTACATTTTTTTTTTTTTTTGGATGGATAGAGCTTTCTTCTGGTGGTATTTAACCACTTGCCGACCTTGTAGCGTAGATACACGGCGGCAAGTGGCACCCATTGTTGTGGGAGGACGTTATAGGACGTCCTCCCACAATCGAGCTCCCGCGCGCCCCCTGGGGCACGCACCTGGGAGCATCCGTGACCGCCGGGTCTGTGAGACCCGGCGCATCACGGATCACGGTAAATGGCCGCTTGGAGCGGCCGTTTACCACGTGATCGCTCCGTCAAATGACGGAGCATCACATGTAAACAAGCCGGCGGGTCTC
>BLSH010380339.1:1484199-1502214 GCA_018402905.1 Glandirana rugosa
GGGTCAGCGTCTGAAAGGCAGGGACGGACCTGCCATACGACGTCCGGTTTTAAGCGGGATGGCTTAGCGTAGGCCCGACCCGCGTCCGCCCCTAGTGGGGTCCGGTGGGCGCGCCTTGCCCGTGATACGCCGGCTATTAACCTTATCTTCAATCCAGTGATCTACTATCAAGAAGACGGTCGGGGCATGGAGAGTCAGTGGGCTCTGTACTTTCCCCGACCTGGCCAACTGTTGCGAGCCAGTACCGACGTATGGGGACCGGCCGCATAGTGCCCGTTCCGCGCGGGTGGCCTGGGGTGATCCCCGCCTGCGCCCAGCCCGGATGCGATTCGGTAGGGCGAATTTTGGCCTGCAGCATACCGTCCAGGCAGGGACGGAAAGTCTGCGACTGGGTGGCTACCCACAGCGCTCGCGGAGTGGTGAGTGAGAGTTCCGCCCTTCCCCCCTTTCCAGGGGCGGAAGGGGGACCGCCGACAAAAAAATATATATTTTTTTCCCTATTTGTCGGGGTAGCCGCCGGCAGGAGGGAGCTCCTGCCCCCCCCCTTTTCCGCACCCCCCTCTATCCCCGCACCGCACCCCGTCCGCCTGCGCCATCGTTTTTCATTTTGCCGCCATGCGGCGATCGGCCTCCATTTTGCGGCGGACCGCCGCCATTTTGCCGTAGCCGCAGACATTTCTGGTCTATGGGGCTTTCCCTCTAGCGCTCGGAGCGGCCATTTGCGGTACTGCAAGTCTCTGTGCAGGGGATTTCTGCCTCTAGTGTCTAACGGCGGCCATTTTGACCACATGTCTATGCAATAACGTGCATACAACGCTTCCTTTTCTCTCTGGAGCGATGGTGATCGGACAGCGCAGCTCTCTGGGTCCTCTGGTATCCCTGGCACAAAAACAGCAAGTAACAGCTGGGCTCCCCTGTCGGTGCTGGTGGCGGTGGGTGCAGTTTCCCTTTTCCCTGGGGCTCTGTGGGGTGGTGCTGTGCGGTAGTGTGGGGCTGCCTCATCCTCTGTTGTGCCACAGGTCTCACTGCTGGACCTGCTGAGGAGGCTTCAGTGCCTGCGCAATCTGCGCAAGGGCAATTTTTGGACCAGCTACGGACGGTTTTTTGTGAATTTCTCCCCCGGGCGGAGGTCGCCCAACGGGCTTCCAAGAAGCGCCCCCCTTATTCGTCATGGGAGGATTCGGACCCGGACTTAGCCTCTGGGGTCTCAGAGATCCCAGTGGACCTATCGGACAGGGACCTGGTCCCATCGGATGGCGAGGAGGATCAAGGGGCGGCGGCTGCGCGCGAAAAAGCGCTGGTCGCCGCCATTATCACTGGCATTCGCACTACGCTGCAATTGAGCCAGGATGCTGAGTCGCAGACTTCTGCGTATGTGTGTGGGTCCTCTAGGCCCCCTAGGGCCCCCAAGGCTTACCCCTACAATCAGTTTTTTGATCGTTTCCTTTACCGTGAGTGGCAACGTCCGCAGCTTTCCATTTCGCTGTCAAAACGTTTCACTGCTCGCTATCCCTTTGAGGAAAGCTTCTTAAAAAAATGGGAATCACCGGTGGTGGACCCACCAATAGCTCACCTTAGTAAGGCGACGACTATCCCTTTGGAGGGGTCTCCCTCCTTCAAGGACCCCGCTGATGGGAAAACAGAGGCACTTTTAAAGTCGCTCTTCCTGATGGCAGGTTCTGCTGTGCGACCAGCCCTGGCGTCCGCCATGGTGACTCAACACCTATCTGAGCGTATGGAGGAGCTCAAGTCCGACCTGGAATGCGGCCGCCTGATGGATGCGCCGCAGAGGGCTGAGTTCTTGCTCCAAGGGTTCAAGTACCTTTGTGATGCAGCAGTTGATTTACTGCCTATGTTATCCAAGATAGCGATTTTTACTGTTATCCTCAGAAGGATACTCTGGTTGCGTTCTTGGTCTGGCGACCATGCTTTCAAAAAATGTCTTGCTGACCTCCCCTTTCAGGGTGGTCGTCTATTTGGTCCACGTTTGGATGAGTTCATTAAAGATTTTACGGGAGGTAAGAGTACCTTTCTGCCGGAGCCCCGGAGGCGCGAGTTTCGCCGTAGACAGGGGCCTCCTCCCTCGGGGCAAAAGAGGTTTTTTCGTGCCCCGAGTGCTCCAGGAATAGGGACCCGTCCCGGTAAGGTCGCTGCTGGGGCCGGTAAGCGACAGAGGCAGCGCAAAACTGAAAAGGCGGAAGACAAGCCTTCCTCAGCCTGATGGGTTGCCCCCACCCGGGTTTCGGGTGGGGGGACGTCTTCTGGGGTTCGCAGAACGGTGGCTGGCTCTCATTCCCGATCGTTGGGTCCGGGAAGTGGTGAACTCTATCCTGTACCCAGCGGACAACACTCTACCCCCAGACAGGTTCTTCCCATCAAACTTGGGACTCACGCAGGATCGCCGGGAGGCCCTTTTCGGGGCTGTTCAAGCACTTTCAGACCAGGGGGTAATTGTGCCAGTACCTCTAGCAGAAAGGTTTCGAGGTTTCTATTCGAATCTGTTCGTGGTCCCCAAAAAGGGGGGGGGGGGTTCGGCCAGTGCTGGACCTAAAGGCCCTGAACCGGTATGTCAGAACGCGGAAGTTCCAGATGGAATCTATTCGCTCGGTTGTGGCCGCCCTTCATCAGGGGGAGTTTCTGGCGTCTCTGGACATCAGGGATGCGTACCTCCATGTACACATTTGTCCACGGCATCAACGCTTCCTGCGATTCGCAGTGGGAGACCTTCACTTTCAATTCGTGGCACTCCCTTTCGGTCTGGCCTCAGCACCCCGAGTTTTCACAAAACTTCTAGCCCCGGTGTTAGCGTTGCTACGACAGAGGGGCATTGCGGTGGTAGCCTACCTAGACGATCTGCTCCTGTGAGCGGAATCCGCCTCGGCTCTGGAGGAAAATGTGAGAATCACAATGCCGTGGCGAAGTCACCCATAAGTGGGGACAGACAGGTACCTGTCAAAAACAGTTACACGCTCCCCCCTCCCCTCCGAAAGGTGTCAAATATGGCAGTGGAGGGGTGTGGAAGCAAACAAGCAGAGCTTCCCCTTTTGGGTGGGGCTCCGCTTTAACCACAAATCAAGCAGACACACAGGTATAAATGCCATTCATACCAGAAGCACCAGCCTGCAGATGTTAAGCTGTAATGAGTTAACCATTTTGGTAATCAGCCGTGTACATGTGTTAATGGATGAGAGGAGGACTGTGCTCATCTACTCTGCTTCGAAGGACACAGAGGGTTAATTACTAAAGAGTCCCTATTTCAGATAATGGCAGGGTAGGAGAAAGGTATGCAAGGAGAGACAGATTTTGTGGGGATCAGTATCTTACTCTCACCCTCTCCAGGATATACAGTATGTAGCTAGGTCCGACCGGCCCTGATGTCACTCCATGTGCATCTGGGGCCACAACACAGGAGGAGAGGGCGGCGGGAGGAGGAGAAGCTGACCAGCTCTCTCTCCAGTCTGTGCGGAGGGGAGGGGGGAACTTTCAGCATAGGCTCTGTGCTCCATGAGAGAGACACTCTTAAAGAGGAAGTAAATTCTGGCAAAAAAAAAATTATTTCGCTGTAAAGTGAAGGCATAATGTGCTAGTATGTGATGTGACACTTGCCTAAAAACGAAGCCTGCGTCGTCCTGCTGCAGGCTGCACCCACCTTCGCTTGTCTTCCTTCCGGGGCCGCGGACTCTGGCTGTGTGACTGGTCGGAGCTGCGTGACGTGCCAGTTACGGCATAGGCGGCCGTTCCTGCAGAGCGCATGCGCTGATTACATCATCAGCGCACTATACAGTAAATATCTCCAAAACTGCGCACGTTTAGGAGATACCTATAGGTAAGCCTTATTTTCTAGCCTTAGCTTTAGGTAGATACAGTGACTACAGGAGGGTTTACAACCTCTTTAAGAATGCTGCAGCCAGCAACCCCGGCACTGAATGGGCTGACCAGCCCAGGCACCAGGATGCAATTTCTAGACGCCAAGGCGACCTGGCGCCTGTGGTTTGTCGAGCCCTGGGTTAACGTGTATGTGGAAACAAAACATTTAATTTTTTTTTGTTTTTGGTAGATAAGTTAAAAACCCTTATGCAGGTTTGTTTGCTGTCCGTGTTCCTGCTAGGCAGTCACCCTCTGTATTTATCCAGGTTACCATTGTCACCATGACAGAAAGTAATGGAAAGTCCAAATCTTACAATTAAATAATTACAAGGTTTTTAAAATCTTAAAACAAGTATTTATATCCTCCTGATCTCTTTTATACGCATAGCTAAACAAAATGTTTTTTTTTTCATTTCTGCCATGACTTGCATTTGAAAGTTTTGCTTTGCCATATTTTTATTTTATTTTATTACAAGTAAAGATTTGTAGATTATCTTCTGGAGGGGTTGCTCAGTGCACTTGAGTCTGCCTATGTAAGGAGGAAACATGGCTACCCCATGCATCTATTATATTGCACAATTAAAACATTAAAACTGAACTCCGGGTACAATTTTTTTTTTTTTTTTTTTCTCTGCATGGTTCAGCGTAGACCAATGTACAGTTTGAATGCATATCTCATATCTGAGGGGCCGCTGGGGACACTGACAATAATAGGGCATTCTCTGATTGGATGAGGTGGAGATTGACAGCGCCACTTTTCCTCTACCTTGTCCTATCAGGACTTGTAGTCAAGAAATTAAAAATACAAGACATTCTGTGAATAGTGGCAGGTTCGAGTGAGCGACCCTTTGTGGGTAGTGTACAAAGGGGAAAGCCGTTCAGCACAGAACTTTTGCATGTACAGTTGTGCTCATAAGTTTACATACCCTGGCAGAATTTTTGATTTCTTGGCCTTTTTTCAGAGAATATGAATAACACAAAAACTTTTCTTTCACTCATGGTTAGTGTTTGGCTGAAGCCATTTATTATCAATCAACTGTGTTTACTCTTTTTAAATCATAATGACAACAGAAACTACCCAAATTACTCTGATCAAAAGTTTACATACCCCAGTTCTTAATACCGTGTATTGTCCCCTTTAACATCAATGACAGCTTGAAGTCTTTTGTGGTATTTGTGGATGAGGCTCTTTATCTTCTCAGATGGTAAAGCTGCCCATTCCTCTTGACAAAAAGCCTCCAGTTCCTGAAAATTCTTGGGCTGTCTTGCATGAACTGCATGTTTGAGATCTCCCCAGAGTGGCTCAATGATATTGAGGTCAGGAGACTGAGATGGTCACTCCAGAACCTTCATTTTATTCTGCTGTAGCCAATGACAGGTCGACTTGGCCTTGTGTTTTGGATCATTGTCATGTTGGAATGTCCAAGTACATCCCATGTGCAGCTTCCTGGCTGATGAATGCAAATGTTCCTCCAGTATTTTTTGATATCATACTGCATTCATCTTGCCATCAATTTTGACCAAATTTCCTGTGCCTTTGTAGCTCGCACAACCCAAAACCTCAGCGATCCACCTCTGTGTTTCACAGTAGGAATGGTGTACCTTTCGTCATAGGCCTTTTTGACTGCTCTCCAAATGTAGGGTTTATGGTTGTGGCCAAAAAGCTCAATATTTGGTCTCATCAATCCAAATGACTTTGTGCCAGAAGGTTTGAGGCTTGTCTCTGTGCTGTTTGGCGTATTGTAAGCAGGATACTTAGTGGCATTTGAGTAGTAATGGCTTTCTTCTGGCGACTTGACCATGCAGCCCATCTTTCTTCAAGTGCCTCCTTATTGTGCATCTTGAAAAAGCCACACCACATGTTTTCAGAGTCTTGTATTTCACCTGAAGTTATTTGTGGGTTTTTCTTTCCATCCCAAACAATTTTCCTGGCAGTTGTGGCTGAAACCTTAGTTGGTCTACCTGACCGTGGTTTGGTTTCAACAGAACCCCTCATTTTCCACTTCTTGAATACTGCTGGTTGGCATTCTCAATTCCTTGGATATCTTTTTATGTCCCTTTACTGTTTTATACAGTTCAACTACCTTTTCCCACAGATCCTTTGACAATTCTTGACTCAGAATCCAGAAACGTCAGTGCAGCACTGGATGTAATATGCAAGGGTCTGTCAGGAGTCCAGAAACTCATTGACCTTTTGTACAATTCACACACACTAATTAGAAGCAAACAGATCACAGGTGAGGATGGTTACCTTTAATAGCCATTCAAACCCCTTTGTGTCAACTTGGGTGCACATTATCAGGCCAAAATCACCAGGGTATGTAAACTTTTGATCAGGGTCATTTGGGTAGTTTCTGTTGTCATTATGATTTAAAAAGAGTAAACACAGTTGACTGATAATAAATGGCTTCAGCCAAACACTAACCATGAGTGAAAGAAATGTTTTTGTGTTATCATTCATGTTCTTTGAAAAATGGCCAAAAAAATCATAAATTCTGCCAGGGTATGTAAACTTGTGAGCACAACTGTATGTCTGAAAACATCCAAAAATAAAATAAATAAAATAAAATAATTGCTAAAATAATAATTGCTAGAAATTATTCATTCCTTTTTTACGTTTTTATTTTACAGGAGAGCTTGATCCGGAGAGGATGGGATCTGGGATCCAGTATGGAGAAGCCTCGCCACGACACGCAAAGCACATGCATGGGACGCAGCTGCAAAACAGACAGCAGTGCAACTGTTAGGCAGCAAGAGAGGTAAACTTTAACCTCTTCAGTATAGGCGGGTTGACTTTCTGGGCATGCAGTCCCACTTGGGGGGCCAGGCCAGTTTGTGCAGCGTTATTCTAACCTTTCAGGTTGTAACAAAAAAAGGGTTTTGGCTTCACTTTTATTGTTTATAAATTAAACACGTTCTGAAAAGGTTAAAGGGTTAGTTCACTTTTACCAAAAAAAATGGCCTATGCAGATAAGGGGTTTCTGTAGATAAAAACTGCAACTCTGACTAAACTTGGATGATGCCCTTTATTTAGTTGTAGGCCATTTACATACCTCTTAACGTTGAACTGAAAAAAACTCCCAAAGATGGCATCATTCCAACCTGCCTTGTTGCTTGGCAGTTGCCAAGACGCTCTCAGCTGTTCTTTCTTACCTCCATCATCACAGAAGTGAGCTTTCGAACCCCCGCACATATGTGGTCCATTTTCTCCTCTGTTGCAGCATCGCCAAGCTCAGAGCTACTGCGACAGGGGTTTGAATTGGCTGGGAGTGCCTTAACTATGTCCCAGTGACAAGGCAGAATGGAATGATGCCATCTCTGGGCTTCGGGGGGGTGTAAATTGCCTACACCTATATAAAAGGCATTGTTCAACTTTAGTCAGAGCTGCAGTTTGTTTTTATCTACCTCTACATGTACAGGCAGATTTTGAACCTACCTTTTAAAAGTAATAATGTAAAACACCTAACTCTACCAGGTATTCTCAAGCAGCATCCCTAACTTTCCATTCTTGGGAGAACAGTCAAAATGCTGGATTGGGTTTTCATGGCCTCTGGTTAGGACGTGTACTCTATTTGTTAGGTTTTTTGACATCACAGGTTCACTTAAAAATGTGTATGCTTTCTGGTTTGTGAACATCTCTTGCTGAGCTTGAGAAGTTTCAGTAAATGCAAGCTAGTTCTTTTCTGTCTACTGAAGCATTACTAAAATGATTTCCCATACCTGGCACTAAGCCTCAGAACTCTTCAACTTACACCTATTCTGGAATTCAGAGTATAGGTTAAAAACTCAACTCTAGCGAATAACCTTCCCTTATTTTAGTCTGCATTGAGTGAGCAAGTTTTAAAAGTGCATGATGTGAAAAAAACAAACCTACATACCTAGGTGGATGCAACTTCGATCCAGTACTGCATCTGTCCCCACTGCTTCTAAGATCAAGAACTGAGCATTCAAAGACCGCTGATCTACTCAGTTCTTGGTCTTAAAGCGGTAGTAAACCCATCCATTTAACAGTTTAAAAACCAGTTACCTTTCTGGCACGTGCCGGAAATGTAACACTCCTATTGGTTGTGATCTAAACCAGACTGTCAAACCATCCAATGACTGGTGTCATAGCTGATCACATGAGCAGCATCATGGCCGTTGTAGATTAAACAGAGGCCAAGATGGCAGCTTCCTTGGCTGAAAATGATAGGAGGGTTTACTACCACTTTAAGTGAGCAGAGAGCTGGTGACTGTCAGTTACTGGCTCTCTGCTCTGCTCCTCCAGTACTGTGGAGGGGGCAGGAATGGCTGGATCAGGCTCTCAGCAGCCCGTGCTACCTGCTGGTCAGGCATCTGAGTGGATCCCGACATTAAAGTCGGGATCTCTCCAGAGTCTGGACCGGCTGAGTGACGTCAACCAACAGCAGACTTTGGTCGTATTTCTCCTTTTAAAACCTCTGTCAAGTTTTTATTGCTATTTCTCTTACGTTCATCGACAGACGCAGCCTCCATACTTGACAAGGGAGGTTTATGCACATCCTACTAGGAGTAGACTAGGCAGAACAAAGTTCAGAAAAAAAAGCAAGCTGACCCCTCACAGGGGGCCGTCCTCACTCAGCATATAACCCTCCAGCTCTGCATAGCATATCAGTTTTTTTATGCCTAGTGCAAGGAGTTAGACCTGGTTCCCTTATGGGATCTGCGGTTCCCCATTTTGCCATAGCCGTGGGGCCATTTTAACAGTGCTTTGGCCTCTTGTGTCCGCTCAGCGACCATTGAGCCTTCCTGATAGAAAACGTGCGTGTCGGCGCCGTTTTCTCTCTCTCTCTTCCTGATCAGCGGTGCAAGCACAGCAGCTCGGCAGGGGCGGACAGCACTTCTACAGCATTACAAGGGCAACAAAAGAACAGCAAGTACTAGCTGACCTTTCTCTGGGGTGTCGGTGGCGGCGGTGCAGAGTCCTCCTGGGCATTACCCGGTCGCTCTGTGCGGCAGTTGGTGGGGCTACATTGTGCTAGTGTCATGGCCTGTAGGCCTCACAAGTGTTCCGGTGGTACAATGGCGGCTGAATCTATGGGTTCTTCTCCGGAGGGGTCCGCAGAAGCGCAAGCTGCACTGGAACCTCTGGTTCCCCTGGATCAATTGACATCCATTTCGTATTTCTCCTTTTAAAACCTCTGTCAAGTTTTTATTGCTATTTCTCTTACGTTTATCGACAGACGCAGCCTCCATACTTGACAAGGGAGGTTTATGCACATCCTACTAGGAGTAGACTAGGCAGAACAAAGTTCAGAAAAAAAAGCAAGCTGACCCCTCCCAGGGGGCCGTCCTCATTCAGCATATAACCCTCCAGCACTGCATAGCATATCAGTTTTTTTTATGCCTAGTGCAAGGAGTTAGACCTGGTTCCCTTATGGGATCTGCGGTTCCCCATTTTAGTTTTTGCTTTTTTTCAAGCTATCTGATGAAGACTGCCGGCTGGGGCATAGAGGATATCTCGAATCCTGCAATTTCCCCAGCACGGCCGATGGAAGCGAGCCACCCTTAGCTTAGCGGTGTCCGCCGCATCATACCCGTTCCGTGCGGGGGGCTGGTGGGTGAACCCCACTTGCGTCTGAGTGACCGGGCTGTGCTCGCGTCCAGGGGCGCTTGGCCTGCAGCATCCCTCCCCACCTGGGCGAGGAAGGTCTGCTACCGGGTGGCTACCCGATACGCCCGTTGGGATTGGTGAGTGACCCCCCCCCCCCTGGGGTGCGGAGGGGGGCGGGGCGACTTAGTGGTGCCAACTTCCGGTGGAGGGTATAGGAGTCCCTTTTCCTGTCCTCACCCCCTCCCCCCGCGCGCTGTTAGCACCGCCATGCGTCGTTTCGCCGCCATTTTGCCATAGCCGTGGGGCCATTTTAACAGTGCTTTGGCCTCTTGTGTCCGCTCAGCGACCATTGAGCCTTCCTGATAGAAAACGTGCGTGTCGGCGCCGTTTTCTCTCTCTCTCTTCCTGATCAGCGGTGCAAGCACAGCAGCTCGGCAGGGGCGGACAGCACTTCTACAGCATTACAAGGGCACAAAAGAACAGCAAGTACTAGCTGACCTTTCTCTGGGGTGTCGGTGGCGGCGGTGCAGAGTCCTCCTGGGCATTACCCGGTCGCTCTGTGCGGCAGTTGGTGGGGCTACGTTGTGCTAGTGTCATGGCCTGTAGGCCTCACAAGTGTTCCGGTGGTACAATGGCGGCTGAATCTGTGGGTTCTTCTCCGGAGGGGTCCGCAGAAGCGCAAGCTGCGCTGGAACCTCTGGTTCCCCTGGATCAATTGACATCCATTTTGGGAGAGTTTTTCGCCCGGGGGGTACCGAGCCGTGCCAAGGGGGTGACGAAAAAGCGTCCACCCCCCCCCCTCCTTCAGGGGAGGAATCTGAACCAGAAGGGGGCTCTGTGGTCACAGGGACCCCCGTGGAGCTCTCAGATGGTGAACTGGAGCCCTCGGATGGTAAGGAGGACCAGGGGGCCTCAGTGGCGCGCGAAAGGGCTTTGGTGGGCTCCCTGGTCACCGCCATCTGTGAATCGCTGCGGCTGGACCAGGCTGGGGAGTTGCAAGAGACTGCCTACATTTGTGGGTCTTTTAAGCCGGTGCGGACCTCCAAGGTGTTCCCTTATGTCCAATTTTTTGACCAGTTTTTGTATAAGGAATGGCAGCGTCCGCAGAATTCCTTTTCACTGCCCAAACATTTCTCTGCGCACTATCCCTTTGAGGACAGCCTTTTGCAGAAATGGGCATCACCTGTGGTGGACCCTCCGGTGGCTCGCCTGAATAAGGCGAGGACCATCCCTATGGAAGGGTCACCATCTTTTAAGGATCCGGCCGATAGACGGACGGAGGCGGTGTCCAAGCCATTGTTCTTGGGGGCGGCCATGAGGCCAGCTCTGGGGTCGGCCATGGTGGCGCAGTCACTCTCAGAATGTGCGACGGAGTTGCACAATGATTTGGACTGCAGGTACTCCCCTGAAGCGTTGCAGCGGGCAGACCATCTGGTGCAGGGTCTTTCGTTATCTGTGTGACGCAGCTTTGGACCTGCTTCCCATGCTGTCGAAGATGTCTGTTTTTGCAGTCATTATCAGACAGTTGCTGTGGTTGCGGTGTTGGTCGGGTGACCACGCGTCCAAGAAGGGCCTCACCGATCTCCCTTTTCAGAGTGGTCATCTTTTCGGGGCGCAACTGGATGAAATCATAAGGATTTCACCGGGGGGGAAGAGTACCTTTCTTCCAGAACCCAAGCGGCGGGATTACCGCCATAAGCAGGGGTCTTCATCCTCGGGCCAGAAGCGTTTTTTTTCGTGCACCCGGTTCAGCGGGCAAGGGCTCACGGCCCGGCAAGTCTGCCACGGGGTCCGGTAAGCGGCCCTGGCAGCGTAAGCCCAAAGAAACAGAGGAAAAGTCCTCCTCCACATGATGGGTTGCCCCCGCCTGACTCTCGGGTGGGGGGCCGGCTTCTGGGGTTCACAGATTGATGGACCGCCCGCATCTCCGACCGGTGGGTATGGGAAGTGGTGTCCTCCGGGTACAGGATAGAGTTCAGTACTCTACCCCCAGACAGGTTCTTTCCATCAAACTTGAGGCTCCCTCCGGAGCGTCAGGAAGCTCTACTAGGGGCTTTTCAGACACTATCCCAACAGGGGGTGATTGTGCCGGTCCCTCCGTTGGAAAGGTTCCTCGGCTTCTATTCAAACCTCTTTGTGGTGCCCAAAAAAGGTGGGGTCAGGCCGGTTCTGGACCTAAAAGCGCTCAATCATTTTGTGAGAGCGTGAAAATTCAGGATGGAATCAGTCCGCTCGGTCGTGGCTGCCCTTCACCAAGGGTACTTCATGGCGTCTCTGGACATCAGGGACGCTTATCTTCATGTTCCCATTTGTTTCCGGCATCAGCGCTTCCTCCACTTTCCGGTAGGGGACCTACATTACCAATTTGTGGCACTTCCCTTCGGTCTGGCCTCTGCTCCTCAGGTCTTCACCAAGCTGTTGGCTCTGGTGCTGGCTCTATTGAGGCAGAGAGGCATTGCTATGGTAGCATACCTCGACGATCTGCTCCTGCGAGCGGAGTCAGCTTCGGCTCTGGAGGACAATGTTGCTATCACCATGATCTCGATGAGAGACTTCGGCTGGCTGATCAACCTGCAGAAGTCGACATTCACCCCATCTTGTCGACTGGAATATCTGGGCTTAATATTGGACACAGAGCAGGCGAAGGTGTTCCTACCTCCGGCCAAGTTGCTGATGCTACAAACAGCAGTGCGAACCCTGCTGTCACGTCGGTGGTCCACCTTACGGTTCTGTATGCGGGTGTTGGGGCTCATGGTCTCTGCCTTCGAGGCGATACCGTACGCCCAGAGTCACACTCGGCTCCTACAGCGAGCGATCCTGATACGATGGAACAAGTCTCCATTGTCCCTGGATCAGCTGATCAAATTGGATCATCAGACCAGGGGGTTGTTGACCTGGTGGCTTCGGGCCCTGGCATTGACTTTGGGAAAGTTGTTTCTTCCCTTAAATTGATCGATGGTCACGACGGACCCCAGCCTATAGGGCTGGGGAGGAGTCCTGGGGCAGTTGTCTGCTCAGGACCGTTGGTCGGCGCAGGAATCGCGCCTTCCGATTAATGGAGTTAAGGGGGATCAGGCTCTGTCTCTCCCACTGGTCGGCAAGGCTGTGCGGCCTCCCGGTTTGGGTTCAGTCAGCGCCCAGGTTCAATCACAAGGAGCAGACCTTCGTGTGCAGGACAAGAGATCCGTTGGCGGCTGCCACGGACGCACTAGTAGCACCATGGTTTCGGTACCGGCTTCTTTACGCCTCCCCCCCCCCCCCCCCCTCAAGCTTCTACCGCAGCTCCTGCGCAGGATAGAAGCGGAGGGAATCCCGACAATCCCGGTGGCTCCAGATTGGCCTCGGCGCCCTTGGTACGCCGACGTGGTGCGGATGGTAGCAGACATTCCCTGGCGGCTCCTGCTTTGCAAAGATCTGCTGTCACAGGGACCATCCTGCACCCTGCTTTATCCTCGCTGGCTTTGACGGCTTGGCTATTGAGTCCCAGGTGCTGAGGGATAGGGGTGTCTCTGACTCCGTGATCCCTACCATGCTGCGGGCATGCAAAGGCTTATATTGCCTGGTGTGAGGTGGGGGGTTGGAACCCCCGCTCTTACTCTATATCTCGGGTGCTGGCTTTCTTGCAGCAAGGCCTGCATAACAAATTGGCTTTGAGTACACTCAAAGGTCAGATTTCGGCTCTGGCGATTCTTTTTCAACGTCCTTTAGCGACACATTCTTTGATCCGTACATTTGTACAGGGTGTACGTCATGTGGCTCCTCAGGTACGGTCGCCTTTGGCACCGTGGGATTTAAATTTAGTACTTTGTGTACTGCAGAAACCGCCATATGAGAAGATCAGGGATATTCCCTTACAATTGCTGTCACAAAAGGTGGCTTTTTTGGTGGCCATTACATCTGCTAGGTGGGTGTCTGAGTTGGCGGCTTTGTCATGTAGGTCTCCCTACTTGGTCCTTCATAAGGATAAGGCGGTGCTGCGCCCTTCTCCTTCGTTCCTACCGAAGGTGGTTTCCTCTTTTCACATTAATGAGGACATTGTTCTCCCTTCATTGTGTCCACACCCGTCACATCCCAAGGAGATTGCTTTACGTTCTTTGGATGTCTGGCTTTGCGGGTGTATTTGACGGCTACAGCTTCTTTTCGGAAGTCTGATGCTTTGTTTGTACTGACGGAAGGGCTGTGAAAGGGTTTGGTGGCCTTGTCTGCTACTGTTTCCCGTTGGATCAGACAGACGTTGACCCATGCGTATACGGTTCGGGGCCAAGAACCCCCTTTTCCGGACACGGCTCATTCCACCAGGGCGATTAGCACTTCCTGGCCCTTCAGACACCAAGCCTCGGTGTCTCAGGTGTGCAAGGTGGCTACATGGGCCTCGGTGCACACTTTTGTTAAATTTTACAAAGTTGATGTGTCCGCGGATGCTGCTTGTGGCCACAAAGTTTTGCAGACGTCGGTGTAGGCGCGGCTGGCGCCTCCTGAGAGGATTCTGTTGGGTACAGTTGTTATTGTTTACCCACCCCTCTTGAATGACACTGCTTTGGGACATCCCCACTTGTCAAGTATGGAGGCTGCGTCTGTCAATGAACGTAAGAGAAAATAGGATTTTTTAACTTACCTTAAAATCCTTTTCTCTGAGTTCATTGACAGACGCAGCACCCGCCCCTCTGTGTTGCATTTGTACGGCTTGTTACGAACTGATCTGCTATGCAGAGCTGGGGGGTTATTTTTTTTTTTTCAAAATTTTTATTTAACCAAAGGTGTGAGACAGAGACCACATCAAAAGAGACATGAAGTGTACCAAATCAAGTACAGTTAGGCAAGGATAGCAGTAGCAATTCACAAGTACCACTTCCCGAAGCGGCAAATGTACCGAGGTAGAGGTTCCGACTCACCCTACATTTTCCATTCAGATCAAGGAGGAAAAGATATAGGATCAGAGATAGTAGGAGAACACTAGAAAAAAAAAAGCCTATAACTAGTAGCAGAGGTGGAGAGGGAGCGCAAGAAGAGAGGGAAGAGAGAGAGAAAAAAAAAAAAGACCCCCGGGGGGGGGACACAACCAGTATACAAGTACAGGCGGTCCCCGGGTTACAAACAAGATAGGGACTGTAGGTTTGTTCATAAGTCGAATTTGTTTGTAAGTAGGAACAGGTACATTTTTTAAGTGTAGCTTCAGCCAAAACAAATATTTTTAAGCTTTTTTGGATAGCATAGGGAAGGGTTAACACCCCTGTAATGTTTGCTTTGTTGTCTATGTTTCTGTTCAGAAGATTTCACCTCACTTCCTGTCCCAATGATAATTGGATTTTGAAAATTTTGGGTTGTTGTGGAAACAAACTTTGGTGATAAAGCTTCAGTGGAGTCACCGTTTTCCCATAATAACCCTTACAGGAGTGAATTTCCCTTCCTAGGGGGAGATTTCCTCTCACTTCCTGTTGTCTCCCTCCGTTTGTAAGTAGGAGTCGTTCATAAGTCGGATGTTCATAACTAGGGGACTGCCTGTACTACACGTAGTAAAAGGAGCAGGATGTGCCGCAGAGCTACCCAACTGTATCAGACTCGATCTGATACAGTTGGGTAGCTCTGAGCTGGGGGGTTATATGCTGAGTGAGGACGGCCCCCTGGAAGGGGTCAGCTTGCTTTTTTTTCTGAACTCCGTTCTGCCTAGTCTACTCCTAGTAGGATGTGCATAAACCCCACTTGTCAAGTATGGAGGCTGCGTCTGCCAATGAACTCGGAGAAAAGTATTTTACGGTAAGTTAAAAAATCCTATTTTTTTGTCCCCACTCCCTGATCTATATGACAGAACAGGAGGTAAGGGAAGACTCTTTACCTGGAAGTGTGGAAGGTTTAAACTTGTGTTTAGGCTCATTGCTGTTTCCACATTGGGGAGAATTTTTTTTGATTTCAGTACTTTTGATGGGTGTTGCAGAACAGGAAGTGAGGGAAATTTCATCATATGGGTGTGTTGAAAGGTTTATACCATTGACAGCTTTCGTTGCTGTTTTCCCATTGGGGAGGTTTCTTTTAACCACTTCAGCCCCGGAAGGATTTACCCACTTCCTGACCAGGCCATTTTTTGCGATACGGCACTGCGTCGTTTTAACCGACAATTGTGCGATCGTACGACGTTGTACCCAAACAAAATTACATTTATTTTTTTCCCCATAAATAAATCTTTCTTTTGGTGGTATTTGATCACCTCTGTGGTTTTTATTTGTTGCGCTATAAACAAAAAAAAGAGCGACAATTTTGAAAAAAAAAAACTATATTCTTTACTTTTTGCTATAATATCCAAAAAAATTGTAAAAAAAAACTAATTTCTTCATCATTTTAGGCAGATATATATTCTTCTACATATTTTTGGTAAAGAAATCCCAATAAGCGTATATTGATAGGTTTGCGCAAAAGTTATTGCGTCTACAAAATAGGGGATAGATGTATGGCGTTTTTATTATTATTATTTTTTTTTTTTTTTTTACTAGTAATGGCGGTGATCAGTGATTTTTTTTTTATCAGGACTGCGTCAAACATATCGGACACTTTTGAGACTTTTTTAGAACCACTGACATTTATACAGCGATCAGAGCTAAGAATTGTCACTGGTGGGGAAGGGGTTAACACTACTGGTGATCAAGGGGTTAACTGTGTTCCCTGCTTGGTGTTTCTAACTGTAGGGGGACTGGGCTGACTGGAGGAAGAGAGAGATCGCTGTTCCCATTTACAGGGAACAGACAATCTTTCTCAACTCCCCTGACAGAACGGGTATCTGCTTTGGTTACACTTGCAGATCCCCTTTCTGTGTCTCTCTAGAGCGATCGTGGGTGGCCGGCAGACTGAGTCTGCCCCACCCGCTGATTGGCTCCCCCGCTTGGCAGTGGGCATGCGCGCCCGCAGTGGCTCGTTCCCGCACTGACGTACAATGACGCCGATTCACGGGAACGAGCCACTCTGCAGCAGTAAAACGACGGCGGACTGTCGTTAAGTAGTTAAGAGAAGTTCAGGATTTTAAAAAAATAAACATTTATACTCGCCTAATTGGATGCAACATTGATCTGATGTTGCCTATGTCCCCTGCTGGCTCTGCAGTGAGAACTGAACGATCAAACTTCGCTGATCGCTCAGTTCTCCTCCGCTCTGAGCAGAGAGCCGTGACTGTGTCGGCTCTCTGCTCTCCCCTCCAGTGAGCGCTGGGCTGTGGAGGGGGCGGAAAGGGCTGGCACAGCCTCTCAGCGGATTGCTAAGAGGCTTTGCCAGGTGCCAGCCCAGGCTTCTGGGCGGATACCGACCATATGGTCAGGATCTTTGCAGAGCTTGCACCGGCTGATTGACATCAGCCGACAGCGGGCCTACTGTCAGCTGAAAAAGGGGTCACAGGAGTGCAGAACATACTACACTTCTGTGATCCATAGGAGAAGTAAGGCCTAAAAAATATTTGGCCATTCTTCTGATTTAACCAGTTCAGATCCGCGCTACAGCTCGGCTCTGAAATGCCCGGAGGACGTCCTCCCTTGTGCACGCTCTCGCTTCCGCCGCACGCTGTGTGGGCGTGCCCGTGGGTCGAGTGGACTCTATGTCCGCTCGAGACCCGCCGATCACCATTGGCAGCTGCAGAACGGGGAACCGCCAATGTAAACATGGCGGTTCTCCGTTCTGGGAATGGGACATGACAGATCTACCGATCCCTGTCACTGGGATCATTTAGATCTGTTATGTCCCGACCAGGCCAGCCCCCACACAGAACACATCCAAGGAACACAGTTAACCCCTTCACTGCCCCCTTCAGGTTAACCCCTTCACTGCCAATGACATTTATACAGTAATCAGTGGACATTTAAATTTCTGATCGCTGCATGAATGTCATTGGTCCCAAAAATGTGTCAAATATGTCCGACATGTCCACCCCAATATCGCAGTCCCGATAAAAATCGCAGATTGTTGCCATTACTAGTAAAAAAAAAAATAATAATAATAAAAACTCCATAAATCCCCCCAGTTTGTAGACGCGATTACTTTTGCACAAACCAAAATACGCTGATTGCGATATTTATTTATTTTTTTTTTACCAAAAATATGTAGAAGAATATATATTGCCCAAAACTGATGAACTATATATATATATATATATATATATATATAATATTTATTTTTTTTTTTTGGATATTTATTATAGCAAAAAATATTGTTCTTTTTTCGAAATCGTCGCTCTTTGTTTATAGCGCAAAAAAATAAAAACCACAGAGGTGATCAAATACCACCAAAAGAAAGCTCTATTTGTGGGAAAATAATTATGAAAATTTTGTTTGGGTACAATGTCGCACGACCACGCAATTGTCATTCAAAATGCGACAGCGCTGAAAGCCTAAAATTGGTCTGGGCAGGAGGGGGGTTTAAGTGCCCAGTAAGGAAGTGGTTCAAGTGGAATTCCAGCTAACACCTAACTAGCCTTAAAGTTGATGGCCAGGTTTACTTTCAGTTTAAATAGTTGGTTTGGGCCAAGCTGGCCCAAACCAACTATTTCCAACATGTGCGCCCACTGGACTCTCTATGTAGCCTTCCTGTCTCACACCTGGAAG
>BLSH010380339.1:1502224-1512289 GCA_018402905.1 Glandirana rugosa
AACTATATATATATATATATATATATATATATATATATATATAATATTTATTTTTTTTTTTTGGATATTTATTATAGCAAAAAATATTGTTCTTTTTTCGAAATCGTCGCTCTTTGTTTATAGCGCAAAAAAATAAAAACCACAGAGGTGATCAAATACCACCAAAAGAAAGCTCTATTTGTGGGAAAATAATTATGAAAATTTTGTTTGGGTACAATGTCGCACGACCACGCAATTGTCATTCAAAATGCGACAGCGCTGAAAGCCTAAAATTGGTCTGGGCAGGAGGGGGGTTTAAGTGCCCAGTAAGGAAGTGGTTCAAGTGGAATTCCAGCTAACACCTAACTAGCCTTAAAGTTGATGGCCAGGTTTACTTTCAGTTTAAATAGTTGGTTTGGGCCAAGCTGGCCCAAACCAACTATTTCCAACATGTGCGCCCACTGGACTCTCTATGTAGCCTTCCTGTCTCACACCTGGAAGAAAATCGCGCTGGGCTGAGCCCAAACAAATGATTTTAAAGTGAAATTAAATTTGGACATCAGCTTTAAAACTTCCCCTCCCCATACCATGCTAACCAACCCCTGTAAGAATGATCTTTCTTACACAGGTTGGTCAGCATAGGTGTTGGGACAAGGAGAGGACAGTTTTAAAGTAATTCTAAACCTTACATTTGCACAGGGCACAGCCCTGATTCTCCTCTTCTTGGGTCCCTCGCTGGCACTTTGGCCTTTTCTTCAGCGAGTGGCCACCATAGGAAGCCACTCTCGATGGGGACACATGTCCGGGCTCCTGAGCCACGCTGCCTGCGTCTATAGACATTTAAGCCTCGTACACATGCTTAGATTTTCGGACGACCGAGCATCCGTTTTTTGTTGGATGCTTGTGTCATGTCGAAAGTGAAGAGGTTACTAACCATACGAAAATTCTCGTACGACAGAATTCGGCGTCAGAAGTGATTTAATTTGTTAAATAGCTTTTTTTTGTATTTTTTCCATTTCTGAGCATGCGTAGTCTTGCTCTTACGATTTTTTTTCATACGAAAACCATACTAATGATACGAAAATCGGACGTTGAGTCCACGTACGAAAACAATTTTATAGTCTGCACATCCAGCTTTTGTTGTCCGAAAAATCTAAATCGAACCATACTATCAGTAAGAATTTCGGACGATCGGTCGTTGTGCGAAAATTCCCGTACAAATTTTGCATCGTGTGTATGAGCCTAGACAGCGGGGCTCGCCCCCGCTCCCTTGTCATAGGATTTGATTGACAGTAGCAGAAGCTGATGGCTCCTGCTGCTATCAATCTGCCCTGTGAAGAGGGAGACAGCCACTGTTCTTGTGCACAGCGCTGGACTGAAATCGGGCTCAGGTAAGTATAAAGGAAGGGGGGGATCCTGGACACAGAAGGCTTTTTACCTTAATGCAGAGAATGTATTAAAGGATAAGTTCACCTTTTATAACATGTTACGTGTTACACCCATATTCAGGGTGTAACATGTTACAGATGCACCAGATCTTAATTCCCCATTCTGATAGCTCGCAGGGTATCTACTCCAGCACCCCCCCACTAGCTGTCACAATCTGCAAGAAATGCAGTGTTCTGTGAATGGGAAAACTACAAGGTCTGACAGCGAACTTATCCTTTTAAAGTGGTTGTAAAGCTTTTTTTTTTGTATTAAAATAACAAATATGTCTACTTACCTGCTCTGTGTCCTGATCCTCTTCTTTTGGGGTCTCCCGCTGACGCTCCTGGCTCCTCCTCTTTATCAAGTGCCCCAACGAAAAGTAATTTTCCATGGTGGGCATGCTCCTGAGTCCTGCTGTTCTGTCCATTGACACACAATGGGACTAGGCCCTGCCCCCCGCTCCTGCTAAACCTCCTGCTGCCATCAATCTGTCCAATGAGGAGAGACACATCTGCTAGAGGCGCTCTGCTCGTGCACATCGCTGGATCAGATCAGGCTCAGGTAAGTATAAGGGGGGCGGGGCGCTCTACAGCACAGGTTTTTTACCTTAATGCATAAAATGCATTAAGGTGAAGAACCTTACAGTGATTGTAAAGTCTTGGTTTTTTTCCCTATAAAAATAACAAACGTTATATTCACCTCCTCTGTTGCAGTTGATTTGCACAGAGCAGCCCAGAATCTCCTCTTCTCGGGTCCCTCTTCTGTGATCCTGGCCCCTCCCTCCGGTTCAGTGCCCCCACAACAAACAACTTGCTATAGGGCACCCGAGTCACAGCTCCGTGTATCCATTCAGACACAGAGCCCTGGCCCCGCTCTCTCTCTCTCCTGATTGGCTACTGACTTTGACAGCAACTGGAGCCAATGGAACAGCTGCTGTGTTTCAGCCAATCAGGAGGGAGAATCTCAGATGGCTGAGACACTTGTGGACAGAGAGGGACCTCAGGTAAGTATGAAGGGGGCTGTTGCTTTCAGAAGGCTTTTTATCTTCATGCATGAAGATAAAAAAACGTTCTGCCTTTATAACCCCCTTTAAGGTTAAAAAAAAAATAAATAACCTTTAACGCTTTAGAAGTTTAGAACCACTTTGACTAGTTAGGTTTAGCCTGGTATTCTACTTTAAATTGGCAGATGACATGACAATACGAAAAGCAAGAAAAACCCTTTCTCAACTGAGAGCATGGAGAAGTCTGGTTTCATTGCTGTTTCCTCATTGGATATTTCTATTTGATTCTTATGCTGGTGAAGGGACAAACCAGTATACAAGTAAAAATTTCCAGAGTGGGAACCTAGACAGCAGTAAAAACCTGATAGGGGTTCTAATTCTTCAACCTTGTCTGGGAACTTAAAAAAACATTTTGGCTACACTTGGACTATTGGAGATGTAAGTCTGAGAGTTGTTACATACAGTAGATCCATCATATTATTGTATTGCATTTCCCTGCTGATGATGTTTCTTATTCTTTCCCCAGAACTATTCCTGTGAATCTACTGTTCAGACGGCGATGCACTTTTCGTCATGCCCCCCCTCCCCCCCAGGACTAGACTGCACGTTTCCCTGAAATATTGCACTTAATCTACATAAAGGCTACCCCAACTGTCTCCTCTCTTTCTATATATGTATATCTGTGTTTAGAAGCCCCCATGACGGCCTGGCTCCTGATACGGCTCTCAACGCACCCGTAATATTCAATGATCTCCCATCCCTGCTTCTCTCATAGCCTGTTACCTTCATTCCATGAAAGTACTGAAGAGTCAGCACTGCCAGTGAGTCCTTTTCAAGTGACTTTAGTAGACCAGGCATAGGTGACATGGGTGTGACCTGGAGTGAGGTTACTCGGAGAGGACTTGCGGTTAGTGAAATCACTTTATCAGAAGCTGGGAACTAAGGGCACGCACCTTTATGGAGCAAACCAGTTTGAAGTGTTTGGAGACTTTTTCTTTACAATGGCGGTACAGCCAAAAATCTGACCACTGAAATCCTCACCTCTCCTGAGAAGAATCTGAGCTTGCGTATTAAGTATAAAGAACAGGTCCTGAGTCCCACTCCGTCCGTGGCAGACAACTGCCTACTTCATTCCTCCAGTGCTTATGTGCTGCGTATTATCCACTTCTCATAACGCTTTGCTGCTTGACAGAGCTGACGTTCTCCTCTGCCACCATATTCAGTTGCCATAATTTGATTCTGAGGCTCTACAGGACACATTGGGCTTCTGTGCTCTGTCCTGCTCTATACATCACTATGGCTGGAAACCTATGTACATGTGTCTGCCATATATATATGTATGTTTTGTGTCTGTCTTAATTATCTTGTTTGATGAACAGGAAAATGTTGCTTTACTTTTTTTTTTTAGGTTTGTTTTTTCTTGTTTTATCATGCATTTTAAAAGAGACCTGTCAGGAAATAAGTAAGGGAGCTGCTATTGAAGGTGCATGCTTCAGGGCTGTCTTCTCAGGTTCACCATTTAGTAAAATCACTGGCAAGAACAAGCATGCAGCAAGCCTGACCATGCTTGGCCTAGGAGGGGACAGGCCAACCCTTGATTCCAAGGTGGTATTTGCATATAGCAGCAGCTTGGGTTTTAGGAGTAGAGCTTGAAGGTTATATTTAGATACCAGAGGATGTCTGCTTTTCATTCATTTCATTTCAATTTTATAGCGTTTAACCAAAGGAAATATATACATTAGGTAGTTAAGCAACAATAAAGATAGACCTGGAGCTTGATTCTACAGATATGTTTTGGCAGTGGCAGCGTTCACCTATTTATTCAGACAGGTTCCTCCTAAGTTGATTACCAGTTTAATTGGAAACCTATTTGAATGATTCCCTTCCGTATAGTAATCCAGAGGGGTCCTCACTTGTTGCAACCCTGTTGTGAACAGTTGCAGCACTTTTGTCCCACAGTTGTTTATAGCTCCCAACAGATTTAAAGCGGTAGTAAACTTCGCTTTGCAAATTTTACTTACAGGTAAGCTTATATGGCTTATCTGTAGGTAAAATGAATACTTCTTTAACGTGCACCATTAAGGAGATATTCAAATGTTTTGCAGCTGGTGACGTCACCGGCGCATATGCACTGTGTTCTGAAGGGATGGCATAGTGGGTATGCCCTCCCTTCAGAGCAATTGTGGCTGCATGCTTGGGAGTGACGTCATCGCAGCTCGGCCACTGAAACGGCCAAGGCCCAGGAAGAAGGAAGACCGGGTGAAGATGGAAGCCCTGTCAGTGGTGACAGGGCTTTGTTTTACAAGGAAGTCTTTAATAATGTGCTTTTATGCGATGCATACTAGCACATTATGCCATTACCTAGCAGAGGGCCTGGATTTTTATTTTCTGGATTTACTACCACTTTAGGTATAGACAATTGGTACCAGTTTTCTCCATCAGATGGCACTGCAGAGCGACTTTTGGTTTCAGCTCCCAGTCCTGCTAAACCCCTGGACTTTCAGGCGGTGGAAAACTCAGTGCATCTTAAGCAAGAGCCCCAGTTAAATTTAAAAAAAATCAAATAAACTGGTAATACTTTTTTATTATCATTAAACCTCCACCGCTGTATTTTTTTTTTTTTTAATATATATAAAATTGACCGTAGAAAAAACTGGCCTGATCACACTTGTCATCGACGTTCTCTGTAATGATGCCTGAGATGGAAGGAAGAGAAAACAATACTGTTATAATTGTATTTGTGTGTTATAAATACAATATTAAATAAAATCTATATGTAATATTTATCAATATTTCAATTGATTTGTAGACAAAATGCCATATAGGCATCATAATCCTAAACTATTGACATCCTGCAGTGGCAAAAGGGTGGGTTTACCACCCACACATCACACACATGCATCCCTGGGCAGCTGATGCTACTGAGCTGTCGAGGCTGACTCCCGATTGTGTGACAGCTGATCAGTTGGTCACATGATAGCCGATCCTTCCCTTCTCATGATCTCATATCCTTTCCAGTCACGGGGTTACCAAGGTTGGACAGGAAGGGGTTAACAAAACCATGCAGCTTCCACATGCCGACAAAAGGTTTAACTAAGCACAATAATTAGATATTTGCATTGGAAATTTTTGATTGTTGCTAGTTCAGGGCTGTGTACGGAAATGCCATTTGACAGCATCCAATCATTTTATGAAATATGTAGGCAAGTTAGCGTTCGTTCTCTAAAGAAGTAGTATAACTTCATTTTTAAACTTTTTTTTTTATTAAATGTAGCACTTGGTCATGTTCAAATCCATCCTGTGGTTGCTGAACTGCGTGGTCGCACAATTCTCCTCCTCTTTTCCCCCCACAGTTTTCCAACCACGCTGCTATCAAAGAGACAAATTCATGATGATGGCTGATTGACAGCCCTGGTCTCTGGCAGTAGAGGCGCTTTGGTGACAGGGGGCGGAGTCAGCGCCATTCACAAAACACGCTGTTCGTTCACAAACGTAACAGATCAGTCAGCGCTGTAGAGCTGTGTTGTAGATCTATCAGCTGATAGTAAACATCCACTGTGTCGGCAGATAGTTCACACAGCCCCACGGTGCTAAATGATCTTTTAGTGTTGCGTATGAGCAGTTAGCACTGTCTGGGCTAGATCTGTGTGATTGATCTGCTGGTGCCATGTATGTTTACTAGTAGCTCTCAGATTTATTGCATAGCTCCGCAGTGCTGATTGCTCATTCATAATAGTAAAGGATCAGTCAGCTCATAGAAGAGACAGGGTCTCAGTGCTGTGCTGTAGCTCCCCTATAGGGACGCCCACAAATTGGGCTTCAGTCTGGGGTGGAGCCACAGCACAGCATTGACACAACAATAAAGTTGTTTGTATCTTAACAAAACCGTGTGCTATGTGCACTGGGGATTCTAGGAGGATTTTCACCCTCTGGTGACAATTATAATTTAAAGAGGACATAACAGTATGTTTTTAAAAGGTGATGGTTTGGGAAGGTGGGATTTGTAGATTTATCTTTAAAGTGATCCTGCACTCCATTTTAAACCTACAAAAGTCAATGCTTTAAGATGTCCACATTATTAGTCCTAAACACCTTATCTGTGCCCAACTCTGATTTATTTCACTATGTTGTATACTTACGTTATAACTTTGCTTCTACAACTGTTATGAGTCTTCTTATTGAACAGTATTTACTGTTTAGGCACTGGTGTAGATTTAGGCTTCAGTCACACTTGTGTGACCTGTCGTGCAACTTTAGACATCAGTCGCATGACAAGTCGTTCCTCATGTTTCCAATTATAACCATTCATATATGTGCGACTTAAAGTTGCAGTGGCTTCAAAGGAGTTCATGCACTAATTTGGTCTGGCTTTCATGCAACTTGAGAGCCATAGACTTCAATGTTAACCCTCAAAAGTTGCTTGGAAAATTGTATCTGAATGTTATACAATGCAACAGTTCATTATCACTGGTCAAAGCTAAAGTCATGTCCAAGTTGCACCCATCCAAAGTCAGCGCAACTTGGGAGTCCTACAAGTGTGAATGGAGTCTTGGGGTCAACTCATACTGGCAGTTGCACAGTTCACTCCCCTGGTTCATTTCATTTGCATGATGTGAGTGCTTTGAATCCCGCCCAAGAATAGTTAAGGGTACCGTACCCAGCACCACTTAGTTCACTTGTGGTTGGGTACAGTTCACTTCAGTGTGAGTGCAAACTGTGCCTGAGCACAGAACTCACCAGCTTCAGAGCACTATGGGTTAGCTAAAAAGACTTTAGCAGATGCTTGTATTGGTGTTGTATTTGTTGGATTAAATTCTCAGACTGGGCCTTTTGATTAGGAATTCAAGTGCATGAGCCCAGTGCTTTGCTCTGCTTTCTGTTTCACATCTGCTGTGATAAAATATCAGCTACAGCAGTGGTTCTCAACTCCGGTCCTCAGGACCCACCAACAGTCCAGGTTTGCAAGATAACTGAAATATATCACCAGTGATTTATTTGCTGCTCAGTCATTGCAGTATTCTAGTTTGCATCGCCCCAAGGTAATACTTAAAATCTGGCCTGTTAGTGGGTCCCGAGGACAGGAGTTGAGAACCACTGAGCTACAGGGAGTGCATTGTTTTCAACTAGTTAGCTGACACATAGCCATGCATTGCAAGAAGAAGCAATAAAGCTCAACTTGTGTAATGGTGTAAAAAAAGAACGGAACATATGAGGCGTGTCTAAAAAGTTTGTTGAATGGTCTGATCTCTCAACGGCAGCATAGGCCAGGTGCGTGCACATGGCTAGCCAGAGACACGTTGAGAAGCATCGCCAAGCATGGAGTACACATGGCCAGGGTAAACTTGCTGTGGGCAGTTGAACAGTCAGTGTGAGGGGTAGAGTCACAGTGCAGTGCAGCGCAGCAATGACTATACATCAAATTCTGTTACTAATTGGGGAAACCGGTTACGGAGATGCATGAAATGTTGGTGCAAGTGTAAGGGACAGAAGCCATAAGCAGAAAATGTGTTTGGTTCAAATGCTTTCGCGCCGGGAAGGAAATGACTGAGGATGATCCACACTCGGTTGACCAACCGAACCCTAGACACGATTGAGCAAGTTCCACAAATGCTGGTATGAGTTTTGCAACTGACTCTACAATTGATGGCGGAGGAATTGGGCATTAGCAAGGACACGGTGTGCACCATTGCCCACAAAGATTTGGGTAAATGGAATATCTGTTCCTAGTTTGTGCCGCACAAGCTGACAGACAAACAGAAAGCAAAATGGATGGAAACCTCCTAAGATTTCATTACCATGTGTGACCAGGCTCCATTCTTTCTGCAAACCATCGTCACAGGGGATGAGACCTGGTGCTACCAGTTCGATGCGGAATCCAAGCAGTGTACCTGTTCTCGATCATCCACCATACTCCCCTGCTCTGGCGTCTACTGACTTTTCTGTTTCCCCACCTGAAGAGCGTTATGAAAGGCTGAAGTGGTGGCAATCCAAGAATGTGTGACAGTGGTTCTGCAATCGATTCCCAAAGAGGCCTTTGCTGTGAGTTTCCAGAAGCTTTCAGTGTTGCCTAAAGTGTGTTGTGAAGGATAGAGATTATTTTGAAGGCCAATAAAGGTCGGTTGTACCTTCTGTTTTGTTTGTTGTTCTGATACTATTCACCAAACTTTTTAGACATAGCTCGTATGAGTAAATATGGCTGCCCCAACGTACATTTGTGATTACAAATTCTATACATAAACGTGGCTTTTAAAGCCTAGTCTACTAAGGAGTCCTTCTACAAGTAACCTCACACTCTGTGTCAATACACTATAAGTGAAGGATGTAGCGATGGTGCCACCCTCTCAGGATGCCAGGCCATGACGTCCCGCCTCATAGTATGTCCTCTGTCTTCTGGTTTGAATTAAGCTGGGTGTCAACTTCGGAAACTGAGGACATCTGGTGGTTAACAAGAAGTACTGTGGGGCACAGCTCCAGACTGAAGATGTGAATTGCAGCCGTGGCTACTTTTTAAAATTTTGTTCATTGTCTGTGGCTGATTGTAGTATAAAATAAATGCCCAGAGTTCGGCTTTTAACACACACACAGAGCTTATTTTAGCCAAGCTCATTTCTTTTAAACAAATCTTAAAAAGATTCTACATTCCCTATAAGACTACGCTGGGGGAAAAAAAAATCTCATTGGCTGCTCTGAGGAATGTAGAGTCTTACATGAGCTTGTATTGTGTCGGGTCAATGGAGCTACATAGTCTTCATCTATACATTGTCTGCGGTATGAGGCAGGAAATGGCAGCAGGAAGGGTAGGAGACAGGTTAAAACAGATAAAGAAACTATAACACTCATTTTTAGAACCAGCACAATGTGAAGCAGAGGTCTCCAGACTTTTCAAGTTCCTGAGCAACAGTGAACTATAGGAAGTGAAGAAGAGACAGCTAAATAAAATAAAATAAAAATCACATGTCCGTTGAAGGGGAACTATTGTATAAAGTAACTTCTGTGTGTGCATTTTGCAATAATGATATAAATTTATTTGACATTTTGAGGGTAAGGCCACATTTTCTTGCATGCATATTCATGCAGGAATTCCGTATGCATATATTGGCAATGTTTCTACCAGACAGTACAATCAGCATTCTTACTGAATCTCTTTTGAACTGAGAAAAGTGATGAAGCACACATTGCAGGACTACCTAGAAGGAAGCAAAGCAGGTATTTGTGTGTATCTGCTGTATATTACAAACATTTTCATTTTGCTATTTAGATTATAGTGGTTGTTAAGCCACTTTTATAAAATGCTCCCATCCCCTCTGTATTACAACAATAAGTTTCCATGTGCCTGTGTTATAACATAAATATGCTTATCTGTACTGATAACACAGCTTCTTCCTATGATCAGCTTTTGTTTTTTCTCCTCTCCTCTGCTCAGCTAAGACTTCCTAAAGGGTGGGGCCGAGCACTGCTACCGATGTCAGCTGGAGAGGAGAGAGAGCCGTGTGTAGGAAGCCGCAGTGTTATCAGTACAGATAAGCATATTTATGATATAACACGGACACAGGGGAACTTCTTGTTCTAATACAGAGGAGATGGGAGCTTTTAAAGTTAATTATTACAGCAGAGAGGAGAGAGACTACAGGTTAACGGGGGGGGGGGGGGGGGGC
>BLSH010380339.1:1517022-1529419 GCA_018402905.1 Glandirana rugosa
ACCCTTCACGAGACCCACAAGTAAATCTTTTTCTTCCCCGACCATTTACTATATAACCCCCCCCCCCCCCCCCCCATGTTTCGTCCCAGTGCCCCATTCCCCTAGTCCACAGTGCTGCTTCCCTCCTCTCCCCCCAGCTGCTGTGGGGGATGTTTCAGGACGGAGAGTAGGGGAAGGGGCTAATCAATATATCATTTACCAGCCCCTTCTTTTTCTAAATGAACACCCAGAGCACTTCCCATTCACTCACTGCCCAGTGCAACAGAGGCTGCAGAGAAAGGCATGTGTGTTTGAGCTTTGGGGTGCACACTCTAAAGCAATAGGCTGCGCACACCTATGATCTTACACATGGACCCTTGTACACTTTGGGGTGCATGCCCTTAACAAATCTTTTCAAATTAGGGCCATAGATCTGTCACTAGAACTATTGCAGCAGCTAAGCTTCTGCCTGGTCTCCTATAGACCTGCTACTATGTCTCTCATATGGGAGATATCCACGCTTTAATAGCAAACACAACATGGTAAGTTTTGGGCCGGGTTCACACTATCTGACACAAAAACGGTCAGACTTTTGATCCTACTTTGCCCTGCAACATCGGTCCTACTTCTGTCCTACTTCCATCCGTTTTTAATGAACAATATTAAAATTTGGTTCCGACTTTGAGATAGTGGTTTGACCAATCAAAACAATCCCAGTGTGAGATAATTTCCCTTTTACTGCTGCTGTAATCACGAAGTTGGATGTCACAAGTCAGATGGTTAGAACAAGGATCCGACTTTGATCCTACTTAAATGATATTTAATGGGTAGAAGTAGGGCCAAAGTCGGAACAAAGTAGTACAGGAACCTTTTTCAAAGTCGGACCGACTTGTGTCGGACCAGTTAAGACGACTCTCATAGGGAAACATTGATTTGGTCACCTCATGCAACTTGTGCTCCTAATGTTGGTCCGTTTGTCAGACAAGTGTGAACCCAGCCTCACTCCCCTAACTATTCACACTTCAGTTGCTGAAATTAATCAACACAATCTGTGGTGATATATTATTAGACCCCAAATCACTTTGAGGCTGGGTTCACACTATCCGACAAAAAAACGGTCCGACTTTGATCCTACTTTGCTGCACGATTTACGGTCTTACATAGGGTCAAAGTCGGACCGTTTGTCTGTGAACAGGGATCCGACTTTGATCCCGACAATGCCAGACACCTTGTGCTCTGGGGATCTGGAAGAGGAACTCCACACCAAATTAAAAAAAAAAAATGGCATGGAGTCCCCCTCCACGAGCATACCAGGCCCTTTGGTCTGGTATGGGTTTTAAGGGGAACCCCCACGCCGAAAAAAAATGGCGTGGGATCCCCCCAAAATCCATACCAAACCCTTATCTGAGCACGCAGCCCGGCAGGCCAGGAAAGGATGTGGGGACGAGCAAGCGCCCCCCCCCCCTCCTGGACCATACCAGGCCGCGTGCTCTCAACATGGGGGGTGGGTGCTTTGGGGCAGGGGGGGCTCTGCGCCCCCCACCCCAAAGCACCTTGTCCCCATGTTGATGAGGACAAGGGGCTCTTCCCGACAACCCTTTCCGGTGGTTGTCGGGGTCTGCGGGCGGGGACTTATCGGAATCTGGAAGCCCCCCAGACGCCGGCCCCCCACCCTATGTAAATGAGTTTGGGGTACATCGTACCCCTACCCATTTACCTGGAATAAATGTACAAAAAAAACACACTACACAAATTTTTAAAGTATTTTATTAAATCAGCTCCAGCGTCTTCTGCCTGTTGACATCACCCGACAGGCCCCACCCCTATGACGTCACACCCTGGGGCGAGGTGTGACATCATAGGGGGCGTGGTCTGTCAGGTGATGTCAGCGGGTGGCCCCGCCCCATGCCAATGTAAGGCACAGCGCATGGCGGAGAGGGTATTCATGAAGGAGATCGCGTTGTGTCAACATGGGAAGAAGAAGATAGGAAGAACAGAGGGAAGAGGACAGCGGAGAAGACTGGCAAAAGAACAGAAGACCCCTCAGAAGATGGAAGACCCCGCAAAAGAGCCGAAGAAAGAAGACGCAAGAGAGGGGAGAAGACGCCGGAGCTGATTTAATAAAATATTTAAAAAACTTGTGTAGTGTGTTTTTTTGTACATTTTTTTTCCAGGTAAATGGGTAGGGGTACAATGTACCCCATACTCATTTACATAGGGTGGGGGCAGGCATCTGGGGGCCCCCTTGTCAAAGGGGGCTTCCAGATTCCGATAAGTCCCCGCCCGCAGACCCCGACAACCCCCGGGAAGAGGCCCTTGTCCTCATCAACATGGGGACAAGGTGCTTGGGGTGGGGGGGCGCAGAACCCCCCCTGCCCCAAAGCACCCATACTCCCCATGTTGAGGGCACGCGGCCTGGTATGGTCCAAGAGGGGGGGCGCTCGCTCGTCCCCACCCCCTTTCCTGGCCAGCCGGGCTGTGTTCTCGGATAAGGGTCTGGTATGGATTTTGGGGGGACTCCATGCCGTTTTTTTCAGCGTTGGGGTTCCCCTTAAAACCCATACCAGACCAAAGGGCCTGGTATGCTCTTGGAGGTGGACCCCATGCCATTTTTTTTTTTCATTTGGCGTGGAGTTCCGCTTCATGACCCCCAGAGCACAAGTCGCATGCCAAAGTCGGATCAGTGAAGACACTGATCCGACTTCAATGCCTTTCAATGAGCTAAAGTAGGATCAAAGTCGGACAAAAGTAGTACAGGAACCTTACTCCTCTAAAATGACCTGCGTTGCCCCTGGCACCCTTGCCACCCCCCCCCCCCCATTTTATCTGGGGTTCTTGGGATTGTATTCTGCCAGGACTCTTGGGATTTTCTTCTGACGGGGCTCTTGGGATTTTTACGGCATCTAGTATCTGTCCTTGTAACGAGTCTCTTCCTGTTTTCCAAACCTTTTTTTTGGCAGTTGACTATATTGTAATAAAGACCGATCACTGCTGCTCACTTTCCAAGTGCAGGGGACTGGTCTTGTCTCCGCCCCCTCCTATAGTAGGTAGCCTGTAGTGGGTGGAGCCTGCCAGGCCCCTTGTACAACTCTGCTTTCTGCACAGGCTATTTGCAGCACAATGATGATGTCTCTTTTACTTTTACTAATAGGTAATACCTAGGGTTGGTAAACATATATGGTGCACAACATGGATTTACATTACACCCTTTGTAGCATTTGAAGAATATATTTAAATGACAGTGTATTTTCCCGGAGTTCGGCTTTAACCATATCTATTTCTCTATTCACAGCCAAGCTCTCCCGCATTTCTTGCAAACACATTGTGTAAAGACACTCAGAAATAACAATGGTTTATTTATATTACAGCAGGATATTATTGTAGCTAGGGGCTTGGGCAGTGTGATGAAGCATGCCACAAGTTAATTTGCCTGATCTTTGTCTGCAGATACATCCACTTGGGTCTTAAATTAAAACAAACAGTTTGTGACCTAGTTACAGTAAGGTAGTGCAAATGGCAATACAGCATCCTCCATACATCACAACAGCCAATCAGAATTCATCTTTCTCTGGTTACATAAAACTGAAATTTCATAACTTGCTTGATTTGCCATAACGGCATTCTTCATGCAATAACATTATGTGGAATAAGCTTGACAGATGAAACCAGAAAAGAAAAAATCCTCCCTTGCAGTGGTGCTGTATTCTCCGGAGTGTGCCATTGACATCCCGGGCTCATAGAAAGTGGGCTTAATGATGCTGGTTTCTCCTGATGATGAGCCTGCAGGGGTAAAAAAAATAAGTAAAAGCTGTCTATGCAGGGCAAAGCATAATTGTAATTCAGTCCCTGTTTCCCATGTGACAGCATTGATGCTTGGTAAGTGGCTGGGGCCTGGGCAGACACCCATCACTAGTGCACTGATAGGGATAGGAGTGTCAAGACTTGGAGCTTACACAGGGTTTTTTCTCTTTGATGCTACTGGTTGAATCGGGGGAAAGAAGGGAAAGTATGTGCAGCCGGTGTGGCTGTCACAAAGTAAACCTGTTGCCCCTTATATTGCAAGGGCAGCTAGACAGGGGTGTATAGATGTTGCAAAAATATACCCCCTGTTGCCCTTGGTGGGCAGTACCACCTCTGAACGTGACCCATCCAAGTTAATGGGGTGTGCTGCAACTGCGTGTATCACATAAGGCTGTGGTGCAGCATTGATAGGATAAAAACAGGTGGTAAGGAGGCAATATATTGCCTCCTCAATGCTTGTCAAACAATCCCTGATCGCTATTCAGAGGCATGGCCGAACATTTAAACAACCTTATAATGGTGGTCAGTTGGAAGAATGCCCCACATACATTGGTGGTTCCTGGGAAGGATGGCCCACTTACATTGGTAGTCAGTAGCAAGAATCCGCCCCCCCCCCCTTTTACATTGGTGGTCAGTGGGAAGATTACCCTATTTGCATTGGTGACCACAATGCCACCTTTAGACAAAAAATCATAGGTGTCATGCTACTCGCTCTGCCAAGTAAAATTGGACACAGAACAAGTAGGCACCATCAGATGGGAGGTCAATTAGCCACAGCTCAAGCAACCCCTTGCCACTTTTGGAGGAACCCTAGGCTTCCATTGAACCCTAGTTAAATTTGGCTAACCTAGTATCTTTTTATTGTTGTGGCCCCATTGGAAAGATTTCACCTCACTTTCTGTTGTGTCACTGGGATAGGAAGTGAGGGGACATTTGCACAATGAATACACCAATATTTGCACAATCTTATCCCCAAATCCCCTTTTATCTGAAATACCATCTCAAAGTTGGGCCCACTGTGCAAGTATGTGCCCAAGCAAGCTCTACAAAACTAGTAAACTCTCACCAGTGGCCTTGCCATTATACCCCATAATCCAGAGATTTCGCCTTTTATTGGTCAGCGATATCTATCAAGCATCCCATTTTGTGTCCTCAGGATAGTGACCCACTATATACATAATCACATCCTTTGGGGGACCTTTCCTCTTCACTCCATGGCAAGCTCAACCACTCACTACTCATTCTACCTCCCCCTGGGAACTTCTTTCGACCCTTGATGGGTTTTGATGTCTTATGCACATAGACAGGACCTTTGCAACACTCTCCTTCCATGGTGTGTACCCTCATGACCGAGGACTGATTATACTCTGATCTTTCCTCACACACTGGGAGACAGATCTTCAACTAAACCTTACAGCCCCACAAAGCCAAAGGATTATACATTTTCTTTAACCTCCCTGGCGGTATCGTCAGATTTTTGCGCCTAAAAGCGGTGCATTGTTTTGCATTGAATTATGGCGTTTTATATTGTAGGCCTGTAGTTTTTAGGAATAACTCACTTAAATCTGTCCAAACAAGAGTCTAGTAGACATCCCGGGTATGATAATGTTTGAAACACAAAATCATAAATTATAATATAATAAATAACTATAAATAATTATCAAAAATAATAACGTAATAGTAATGCAATTTATTCAATAATGTAATCAAATCAAAAACACTGAAATTTGCTCAGTTGCAGAATTGTCGCTGTCGTCACTTTCACTCTGATGACGAATTTCCCCACAAATCAGTATCACTCAATTCTGCAAATGATTTTTATTTACTATCGGTGTTTTCTAGCTGATCAAAAAACACTTTTCATGTTTGCAAGCAGAAAGAATGACATATATAATATAAAAGTGCAGGCAGGGCACTGGACAAAGCACTAGGGACAAAGGGGATGTGAAATGATTTCATACAGTAATGTAATCTTACAGATTACAGTGTACTGTATGTCTACTGTGTGCTTCACTATTTGAATTTCCCACCTGTCTCCGCCCCATGCGACGCGCCACTTGCATGGAACGGAACCCGGCACACAGAGTGAATCGGGTGGACATAGCGGGGGGACATCGCTGGATCCAGGGGACAATGTAAGTAACTTTGCCCTGATCCAGCGATGCGATCCCGAGTGTGGCTAGGGGTTACCAATCTTGGACTTTTCACCCCCCCCCCATTTTTTTTCCTTACCCAGGTAACTTTACCCAAATTCTTCTGGTCTCTCCCCTCAACTTCTATAACTTACCCTCCATAACCCCCTCCCTTCTTTTCCTTACCCCTCCTCCATTCTACCAGTTAATGGGCTGATCGCCCCATTATGGATACGTTTATTGCCCACCCTGTTTACCCTTTGCCTCATAACCACTTATCCATTAAAGTGAAGATCCCCAATTGCTCTAATAATTGAACCCCCCACCCTGTGTAGTTGAGACAACTGGTTAATGTAAAAATCAAGTTAATTCGTCTTGTTTATAACACGTGGAAATAGCTGTGATTGCTTTAATATCCAATGACTTCCATATGCTTGCGAAATTATGGAATTATTTTTTGGCTGAGATACCTGTAAACTATAACCTGATTTGTGAGTCAAAAATAAAGAATTTTGTGAACTTAACTGCACGGATTTTCTGGTCTGCCATGTGTTTGTTGTGTAGACAACTGATGTACTGTATGTTACCGAATGTTGCCCATCAGATAATGATTAATGCTGATACTGTTGGGGAGTATCCCCGTCTGCTATGTAATCACTAATTTCTAATAAAAATATTTGAAAAAAATAATAATTTTGCAAAAAAAAAAAACCTGATGGTAATTCTATCCTTTCCCACTGGATTAAAAAATAAATATTAATGGACTGAAGCAACTTTAAAGCAAATCTGATGTAGCCAATGTAAACCTAATTCCATTATGGACTTCCTTTGGAAGATGCTTGTTCAATGACTGTTTTGCCTATTTTCTGGCTGCATTTTGCTTGAAACGCTGACCTGAAGCAAGTATGCAGGCTGGACTCTCAAGTTCAGTGGCTGTAAAATTATTGTGACCTATGGATGTTCATCTAGAAGAGAAATTACAAATCAATATACAGTACAGGTAATAATCAAAATATGGAACATCAAGCAAGTGAAAACGTCACATACCACGTATCTATTGTCGCAGCTTGCACGATACAATCTGGAACATTAGGCCAAATTTGGGGTGAATGCTTTTTTTTTCTGTGAATGATACATACAGTAGGCAAAATAATTATTTGATCCCCTGCCGATTTTGTAAGTTTGCCCACTTACAAAGAAATGAAGGTTCTATCATTTTTATCATAGGTGTATTTTAAATGATAGAGACAGAATATCAACCAATCCAGAAAAAAACATGATACAAATGCTATAAATTGAGTTGCAGTTCAGTGAATAAAATAAGTATTTGATCCCCAAGATAAACATGACTTAGTACTTGGTGGAGAAACCCTTGTTGGCAAGCACAGAGGTGTAAGACATTTGTATACTCACGTATTGGAGAGGTAGAATTGGCTGTTATGGTAGGTTGAATATATACACTGCTGAATGTTAGGGTGCAGTTGCTTGCAGTTTCTTCTTTTATTCTATTATAGTCGTAGATTTAATATGACCTGATGTTTCAGTCCTAATGGTTAGTTGGCACTCTTGATATTGTTGTTGGTGTGGTGGCAAGAGGCCATTGGTAAGTACATCATCTGGGTCAACATTCTTTGGCATTGTGTTGATGAGCCCACAGGACAAGCAGAATATTGCTGGCTGGGTTACGGGATTACATACTCCTAGTTTTGGATCAAGGGAAAATTAAGTTAAAAATCATTGGTGAGGGTTGAATGCCAGAGGAGGAAGTTGAATAGCAGAGGTCAGTGCTGGTGTGAACCATCCAAAATAAAACTATGTACAAAGCCTGACCTGACAGAGATTTCCAGTTGTGTCATAAGTGGATGGCAAAGATTGACCACGAGGTGCAATGCCTGGGAGTGCCTAGTCTTCACCAGAGCTCCTAATGGTGGAGTTGTAGCTTGCACTTCTAGGCAGTGGCTCTCACTTTTATATAAAATCATTATGCAAGATGTAACAATTTAAAGCGGAACTTTAGTCATTTTTTCAACTTTCCATCTATTAAATCTTCTGCCCTTGTTTTAACTTTGGATAGTGAGAGTTTGCTAGGAAGGGAGGGGGGATGAGTCATAAGAGCGCCAATGACAGCTGCAGGGTTGGAGGTGTGTGTCTGTGTAAATCCAGGAAGTGAACAGGCAGCAGCTTCAGCTGCCCACAGTTAAAATGGATGCAGCTAGACTTAGCGGAGGGAGATTTCTGCAGCATATTTGGCAAGTACAGAATCACAGTCTATATAAAATAACATGCAAAGTGGTTGGAGGGAAGCTTTAGAATGGCAAAAATGTTTTTATTACAAATTATGTGAGCAGACTGCAGATCCTCTTTAATTACTGGAATGGATTGTAAAAAAAACAATGTTTGTGCAGGAGCATTGTTGTGGTGGAGAATCCACTTGTCAGGCCAGCGTTCCGGTCTTTTCCTCCAAACAGATTCCTGTAACCTTTTCAGAGTTTTCAAGTAACAATGTTGGTTGATCATTGTACCATGTTCTATGAACTTGTAGTGAACTATCCCCTTGTGATGAAAAAAAAAAACCACAAAAGTGTGAGCAAACGAGGGTTTGCACTCCACATTTGCATCCGCCCTTTGCGTTTTTGGCTGCCCACTACTTGCACCATCAAGGACATTTTCCTGCCCCTCCTTAAACTGCCTATGCCACTTGCACTTTTGTCAACTTTCACACAAAATTTGATGTTATTCCTCGGCTTCAAATTCCTGTCACTCATTTTTCACGCAAGCACATGTTAGTTCTTCTGACTCTTACTTTGGACTTCACACTGGACCTTCCGAAATTTGGATTCTGTGCCTCTTCATTCTTCCTCCAGACTCTGAGACCTTGATTTCCAAATAAAATGCAAAATTGTCCACAGTCAGTGATGCCTTGATTTTGTTTTATCAAGTCCAAAGTCAGCGCAGCCCTCTACCAGGAAATTATTAGGAAAGCTTTATGGAGATGCTGATTTCATTTTCCAGCAGGACTTGGCACCTGCCCACACTGCCAAAAGTACCAATACCTGGTTTAATGATCATGGCATCACTGTGCTTGATTGGCCAGCAAACTTGCCTGACCTAAACCCCATAGAGAATGTGTGGGGTATTGCCAAGAGGAAGATGCGAGGCACCAAACCCAACCATGCAGATGAGCTGAAGGCCGCTATCAAAGCAACTTGGGCTTCCATAACACTCAGCACTGCCACAGGCTGATCACCTCCATGCCACACCGCATTGATGCAGTAATTCATGCAAAAGGAGCCCCGACCAAGTATTGATTGCATACTATACTGTACATACTTTTCACTAAGCCAATATTTCTGTATTAAAAATCCTTTTCTTATTGGTCTTATGTAATATTCTAATTTTCTGAGATACTGAATTTTGGGTTTTCACTAGCTGTAAGCCATAATCATCAAAATGAAAAGAAGGAAATGCTTGAAATATATCACTCTGTGTGTAACGCATCTATATAAAATATATGAGTTACACTTTTTGAATTGAATTACTGAAATACATTTTTTTGATTTTGATGATATTCTAATTTTATGAGATGCACCTGGATATTGGTAGGCATCTCCTTCCACTGTGTGACAAAAAATTCTGACCGCTCTTTTTTTTTCGATTATCATGCTCAAATCATATATACATATAGTCTGCCTTCCAAAAGGTTGGAATTGTCCATATCGAATGATCTTTTGTCCTCATGTTTTACTGCTATGTGATTTCTCATTTTAACCTGGCAATCATCATTACTAAAACCTTCCATTGCATGACACAATAATTAGTTTACTCCTGGCAGTGCAGTATTGGCTGACGTTCTCGTGTATTTTGGGACTTGCCCAGCATTCCATATTGCTCAGCGTACTGGAATAACACCATCTTCTCCTAGCCAGGCTGCAATTTAAACCCATACACAGCTTCACTTGGAGCTTTGTTTCCCAAAGGCATGACAGAATGAACAACCAGGGGAGAAGCAATCAACTTTGTTGAATGATTTTGGCCAATCACCATTGTTCACTGGTGCTGGAGATGTCTATGAAGGTCTCCCTTCCACTTCCACAAAACACACTGCACAGCATTCTGAGAAGTGAGGGAGAGAGGCACCTTTTGGTGCAAATTATGTAGACAAAGGACATGCCCCAGTTCCACAAATAATTATTTTGTCAAAATTACTGGTTAAACCCATTTTTTTACCACTATGGTTCCTATAGTGTTCATTCTCACCATTCCAGTGTTGTGCTTTGTGTGAAAGCGGAACTAAACCCTCCTATCACTTTCAGCCAAGGAAGCGGCCATCTTGGCCTCAGTTTGATCTTCAACTGCCATGGTGCTACACATGTGATCATCTATGACACCAGACATTTGATGGCTTCACAGTTTGGTTGGGAGCACAACCAATGCGACAGTTACATTCCCAGCATGTGCTAGGAATGGGGCTGTTTTTTTAACTTAAATCGATGGGTTTAGTTCCAGTTTAATGTGCACATTAGCCACAGAGAAGGGCTATCACCTTATCACTTGAAAATCAGCAAACCAGTTGTATCATGTACCTTTAACGTTTATTATTGTACTGACCGCCTGTTATTCAGGTTTGTTTTTTAAGAGCACTTGGCCTGCTTGCTTCCCTTGTGTCCAAATTGCTGTATTAAAAAACCCCCCAAAAAAACCACATCACTAAATCCTTTGTAACATAACAGGCACATTACTGTAATGCATGCTATTGCAACGCAGGAACACACCACATTGGGACTCTGAACCAATTCGATGTTTTACATGAGTAGACAAGGAATATCCTGAGAGGAGGAGAGAGTAAAGAAAGTAGTGAGATGAACTCATTAGCATGTGTCTGATCCTTCACTATCCAATCAGTAAACTGGAGGTGGAGAGAGGACACTGCTGTATCCCTTCTACAGTCTATAACTATAAGTTAGTGGTCTCCAAACTGCAGCCCGTGGCCCAGAATTGGCCCTTTGCTTGCCTTTATTCAGCCTTTGGGACACTATGGGGTTGATTTACTAAACCTGGAGAGTGCAAAATCTGGTGCAGCTCTGCATAGAAACCAATCAGCTTCCAGGTTTTATTGTCAAAGCTTAATTGAACAAGCTGAGGTTAGAAGCTGATTGGCTACCATGCACAGCTGCACCAGATTTTGCACTCTCCAGGCTTAGTAAATCCACCCCTATACCTCCCAGTGACATTAACAATGAGGGATAATTCCTGCCATTGACACCAACAATGGGGCACTACTCCTACCACTGACACCAACGATGGGGCACTACTCCTCCCACTGACACCAACAACAGGACACTATTCATCCCACTGACACCAACAATGGGAAACTATTCCTCCCACTGACACCAACAATGGGGTACTATTCCTCCCACTGATACCAACAACAGGACACTATTCTTCCCACTGACACCAACAATGGGAAACTATTCCTCCCTCTGACACCAACAATGGAGTACTATTCCTCCTACTGACACCAACAATGGGGTACTATCCCTCCTACTGACACCAACGATGGGGCACTACTCCTCCTACTGACAGCAATGATGGGGGCACTATTTCTCCTACTGACATCAATGATGGGGCACTATTCCTCTCACTGACACCAATGATGGGGCACTATTCCTCCCACTGACCCCAATGATGGGGCACCACTACTCTCATGGACATCAATGATGGGGTCATTGTTACCGATACCATGACATTTTCTACTCCCACTGGCCACAGCCTGACCCCTCTAAAGTCTCAAGGATAGTAAATTGGCCCCTTGTTTACAAAGTGTGGAGACCCCTGCTATAAGGGCCCGTGCAGATGTGCAGCAGCCCTATGTTGTCCCTCTGAAAAGTAATCCAAGGTGGTTTGCTTTTCAAAGTGCGGTTGACAGATGGCTGGGAGCAGTGCCAGAACAAGTATATCTGGAGCCCAAGGTGAGCATGCCAAACTGCACCCCCCCCCCCCATGATGTATGACCATTATGTGTCAACAAAATCTGCCAACCCAAAAAAAAGTTGAGCACTAATCTGCATGCTTACCCCTAAGCATAAATTCCCCCAGTACAAATTTGTCCCCCTGCTGAAAACCCCCCTCTCAGCACATAACTTTGCCCCCACCCCCCAACACAAATCATCCACCCCTCAAATTTTCCCTCTGAATACACATCATCTGTTCTACACTTCAAATCCCCCTCCTAGCACAAAGCCACCCCAAAGAAAAAAATCCCCCTCTAGCACAATCTCCCTCTGCTGTTCACCACAACACCTCTTCTAGCACAAACCTCCCAAATCCCCCCTCCTAACACAAATCCTCTTCCCCATCCCCAACCCCCCGCCAAATCACCACTCCTAGCAATTCTTACCCTCTGTTGTGCGCCAAAGTGCCCCTCCCAACACAAATCCCCTCCCCCTCAATCCCCCCCGCAGCGCCCCCTCACCTCACATGAAATT
>BLSH010380339.1:1530236-1552808 GCA_018402905.1 Glandirana rugosa
ACAGCGTAAAACTTACTGTTAACGCGCCGGCACGCTGCAACATGGGTTTATTTTAAACGCAGGAAAAAAAGGGTGTTTATCTCGAAAGAAAACCACCATAAACTAGGGGAGACGCGGTAAAGACTAGCGGCGATATTTGTTTTTTACTCGCTGTTAAAACGTTTTTTCTTGTTATAAAAAATGAAAAACGATTTCATGTTTAGGTAAAAAAAAAATAATAATAAAAACGCCATAAATCAATTCCCAGTTTGTAGATGCGATAACTTTTGCGCAAACCAATCAATATACACCGATTGCGATTTTTTTTTTTACCAAAACCATGTAGAAGAATATATATCGGCCAAAAATGATGAATAATTTTTTTAATGGATTTGTACTTTAGCAAAAAGTAAAAAATATTGTTCTTTTTTGCAAAATTGTCGCTCATTTTTTGTTTATAGCGGCGATCAGAAATGGCGCAGAGGGGATCAAATACCACCAAAAGAAAGCTCTATTTGTGGGAAAAAAAGGACGCAAATTTTATTTGGGTACAACGTCGCACGGCCGCGCAATTGTCATTCAAAATGCGACAGCGCTGAAAGCCAAAAATTGGTCTGGGCAGGAGGGGGGTTTAAGTGCCGGGTAAGGAAGGGGTTAAAGGGATGATATGGCAACCCTAGTGCCGCTGCCTATGTTATGAGAAGAAATTCTTGACCATGTTCTCAGCATGTTTGTAAATGGTTGACCCTGGGTTTATCATCTACCATTCCCTCGTATTTGAACAAGGCTGACCACACAGCATTCTGTCTCCTGGCCCGGGATCCAGGGGATGACACAGGCCATGGCTGTCATTAGGTCAGTCTATGGAGCCATGTGACGGACTCTTTTGCTTGGTCATTGTCATTAATCTCACACGTACGCACACACGCATGTGTTTTCCTAAGAATTCCATAATGGGCCTTTCGCGTGACAGCTCCTTCTGGTCTTCCTGGGAGGAAGAGGGAGGGGAGCCAAGGGGAAAAATAGGCCAGGAAGTTTTGGTGAGAAGTTTGAGTTTCCTCTGGCCCGTCTGCATCTCCCAAAACAAGAGTAAGGGAGCGCCGTGGATATCTCAGTGTGTTTGTATATGTGTGTACATTCCACGCACAGCGTCACGGCTTGTTTTCCTGCTGGCGGATTGATGTGGGGCTGAAGTTTCTCATTGCTGGCCCCGTGTAACATGACTTCTCTCGTGTCATAGTATACAAGTTCTCTGCCAGTGCTTCCTGTTAGTGTGTGACTATTATAAATATCACAGTACAGCGCACATTTAGGCAGCCAGATAGAGGAAACATGAACACTGAGAAATATGCAATAAAGGGGAACAACGATGCTGCTGAAAATTTCATACAAAAAACGGTAAATTCTGATAATCAAAATTACTCTTTGTGGCAACTGACTTGACATGGGAGGGCTGAGGGGGCTGAGTGGTATTGAACATTAAAGCCAAACACATTAAACCTCATAAATAATACAACATGACACAAATGATTTTCTTTGGAGTAATATGGCCACAGCTTTTATTAAATAACAAATTAATAATATGATTTAGACACCAATTCTTCACAAAATATACAACCTTTAAAGCCAGGTCCTTGACAGTGCCACCCAATAGCATGTTACATTGTAAACTCGTACCAGCCATCGATAACCAGCTTGGTGGGTGCACACCAATAGTTATTACACCATTATTAAAGTGGTAGTATACCCTCCTATCATTTTCAGCCAAGGAAGCTGCCAACTTGGCCTGTTTAATCTACAACTGCCATGATGCTGCACATGTGATCAGCTGTGATACCAGCCATTGGATGGTTTGACAGTTTGGTTTAGAGCACAACAAATGAGAGTGTTACATTTCTGTCACGTGCCGAAATGGAACTGGTTTTTAAACTGTTAAATGGATGCGTAGACTACCGATTTAACTTGGAATATCCTGTTCTGTTGTAAACCCGTACCAGTCAGCAGCCATCTTTAACCAGCTCGGTGGGTACATACCTGTAATTTTTACACCATAATTCACCAGTACTTCCTTTATGAACGCCACATAATCATACATATTTGTGACCATTAAGGTTAAACCACTTGTCCACACATTACCAAGGATATTACTTTTTTGGCACCATCAAGGACCTGCCAATGCTGTGACAAATGTACAATATGCCTTACAAGTCCACCATTCTCTTTGCATACCTTAGTTCCCCAAGCCTATGCACTTTCAATCATAGCCATCTCCATGCATTTACAAAGAGGGAGGGTGGGTGGGCCAAATTGCTCACCACAGTGTCTGTTCCTCCTTGAGGTTTCTCTAAGCTATGACCACTTCCTCCCTGCTCCCTACATCATATCCTGAAACCATTCCCCACCGATTCTTAACCCTTATCCTGCCTTCCAGCCCACCCTGTCACGTGCCCTTTCTCCTATGGGCTGAGGGGGTGGAGTGGTATTGAACATTAAAACCAAACACATTAAACCTCATAAATACAACATGACACAAATTATTTTCATTGGAGTAATATGTCCACAGCCTTTATTAAATAACAAATTAATAACAATAACCTGATTTAGAACCAATTCTTCAAAAAACATACAAGAATTCTGATACAAACCTTTAAAGCCAGGTCCTTGACAGTGCCACCCAATAACATGTTCAGTTGTAAACCCGTACCAGCCACCATCCATCGATAACCAGCTTGGTGGGTACACACCAGTAATTTTTACACCATTATTAACTTGGAATATCCTGTTCCGTTGTAAACCCATACCGGTCACCAGCCATCTTTAACCATCTCAGTGGGTACATACCAGTAATTTTTACACCATAATTCACCAGTACATCCTTCATGAACACCACATAATCATACATATTAGTGACCATTAAGGTTTAACCACTTGTCCACACATTACCAAAGATCTTACTTTTTTGGCACTATCAAGGACCCGCCACAGCATTCAGAAATTGACCTCTCAATTCTGAATGCCCCGCCACAACTGCAAGGCTTGCCCCAGGCCCCCCCAAAGCCAAAATTGAAGACCTTGAGGTCCGCTTCCTTTAAATGAATGCACAGTTGTGAAAATTGGCTGAAGCAATTTCCACGAGACAGGGATGAACCGCAGTACCACCGGTTAGGCAGATACATTTTTATACCACTGTTAATTGAGATTCAGGATTTATTTAAAACAGGTCAATTAATAACTGGTTGCCACTTCAACCCGGGAGCTATTTCTGCCATGATGTCTGGAAACAGACATGCAAAAAAAAAGATCAATTAACGGTTTCCAATTAATCTGTGTGTGGGAACAAAAACACCATCATGTACCTTGACCTCCTTTTTATGAAGGTGTTCATACTTCCACCATATAAGGACGGACATAAGAGCGGAACCTGGTGGATTCCCAATTTTCCTGAAGGAGTCCTCTTCATGCCTAGCTCAGACCTAGTTGCTTTTATACCCACCCCAGTCTGGAAGGAGTGAAAACCATAGTCTGCAACTGCATAGCCCCTCCTCCCCAAGTATTTTTTAAACACTACCACAAATTGGAAACGGGACAAAGATGACCCAACCCTATGAAGCAAAAAAATAAAAAAATAAAAAATATAACCCATGCAACGCCAGATGAGCTACCATAAAGCGAGCAAAGCAATGCACTGGGCAGGGTATTGCAAGACTGCACCCTCCACAATTGTATCTGAAAACCCTTCCTACACAATCAATTTTAGAATGAAAAGAGGGTGCAATAGTTCATCTACAGCCATGACATTCATCTCTCCAAGTTCTGGCAAATTCACTGATTCTAAAAGCTCCATAAATGGCCAAAGCAAAGGCAAATTGGAAAAGATGTCTGTCATAGTTGTCTTGACACACAGCATGTAATTTACAGAACAAACCTTCCAGCAAGTGAAAGGTCTCCTGTCCACTGAGCACTTGCCCCCTTCTGAAACCTTTATCCACTTCCTGCACCAGGAATTCCTTAGTAATGTCAGGCCAACCTTATAATTTAAACAGAAAGGACAATGCTACAAATCACCTATCCACCCTAGATGATGAAACACCAGAATTACACAAGTCAACAAAACCAAAGCAGCAAATCTTGCTTAACCACATCGAAGGAGACTTCCTGAGCTTCCGCCTCAAACTCCCATTATCTTTAATACCCTATTATATGAGTCCCCGGTCAGTTTTGCCCCCAAATTCTTTACTCAACCTGCCACTTGTCTGAAGCAGGCCTCCACAGAAACTCCAAGACCCAAAGTGACATCAACCCTGCTCTGAAGCCAGCTCCCAAAAATGCCCCAGCTGAAACCAAGACAGTTTTCCAACTGAGTCCTTTACCTAATCTGCGAATTGTCTGAAGAATTCCTCCATAGAACCTCTAGAAGTAATGTCAACTCTGCCTCTGGAGCCAGCTCCAGAAAATGAAACCAAGACACAGCAGCAGCAATTCAATGTTCGACTCCAGACATATGCACAGCCCAAAACAGAATATTATGTAAAAAATGTAACAATCAAATTCATTACTGGCAAAGATTGTGCTGTGAGCCTATTTACAGCTGAAACTACAGCCATGTTGTCAGAATGAAAAAAGCACACATTTATTAGCCAACGGGGGACCCCAGACTACAACTATCACTAAAGGAAAGAATTCCTGAAAAACCTAATTTTTGGGAAGGCCCCTTGTTGCCCACTCCACAGGCCAGAGACCATGGCACCAATGTCCTTGAAAATATGCCCCATTACCCATGCCCTCATATGAGCCTGTGAAAAGTTGCAGATCAGCGATTGACTGGGCTGAAGACTGCCACATGGGCCTACGATTGTGCGCAGCAAGGAACACTAGCCCAAGTTTGAGGAACTCCCGGGTTTCCCTAGTATCACATATAACATGGTAAGGCCTGTTCACTCCTGACATTCTGCCCTTAGGCAGAATTCTGCAGGCAAAATTCAAGTTTACCGACAATGACTGAAGAAATCCTAATGTCACCTTTTTGGCTTGCACCACTATCACCAATTCTTAAGGCAAGCATGCAAGTTGTGCAGCTGGCAGTCTGCATTTCTTGCGAGTCAACTTCAATGCCATGAACTTTAATAACCTCTTTTTTGACCCTCCAATTTTTATGGGTGGGGGACACCAAACCACACCATTTTAAAAAACAAGCACAGGGTTTGTAGGAGGTGGAGGCAAGAATCTGATCCATTAGTTCCCATGCATTGGAATATGTCCAAATAGTGCACAAACCCATGTGAGCCAGACTGCCTCCTCACCACCCACTCTAGAAAAGGGCTGAAAGCCTCAAAGGAGGCACATAAAATGGCCCAGCCCATGGGCATGTACTGATCCACAAACATCCTCCTGAAAATTTGCAACCCAAGAGGTGCAAGCTGTCTGGATGCACCAGTAAAAGGTGGAAAGTAGATTGAATGTCCAACTTTGTCATCAGTGCCCCCGGCCCATGCTCCTGATGAAGTGGCTTCATCAAAAGACATATACTGTACTGTAGAGAACACGGTAGAGATATCATCATTGACCGATAAACCCCTAGGATATGACAAATGATAAATCGTTTGGAACCTACCCAGCTGTTTCTTGGGCACCTAAAGGAGAAACCCTAACATTACTAAATGGAGGAACAGGATAAAAGGAGCCTGCTAACCTGCGTAGCGAGACTTCTGCAACTTCTCCCTGAGGACATCAGGATATTACAGTGCCATCCGCAAAATAGAAAAATAATTTCCCCTACCCGTCAACTGACCTGGGATAAGAAATCCTTCAGAAAAAACCATGATAGAGCAGGTCAGCAGTTACCCTATTATGATACATAGTTAACCGTGGTAGCATTGTGGCGAAGCTCGCTGGAGTCCTCCCCTTTCTGCAGTTGCATTGCTACTTCTCTGCCCACATCACGCCCATGTGTGCCTGAAGCAACGGGAAAGGGGGGGGGGGGTGATTGCCTCCCTAACATGCGGTACATGCCTAAAATGGTAGTTTGCCTCCCATGTACAGGCTTCCTCATTGAAGTGCCACTAAATACCTTTTCTGTGTAGGGCCGATGATCTAGACCCTGAACCGCGGCTGCTGACAGAAATAAAGAAGAGGAAAAACCCTAAAGCTGTCAAGCCACCAGCATGAGTAGTTTCTGGGGCCACCATTAATTGTACCCATAAGGCGATGTCTGTACGATCCCACAATGTTGGGATCTGCTGTCAAAACTGTTCGTCATGGTGGATCCAGGTGTAAAGTATGCTGCAAGAATTAAGTCAAAAAATAAAAAAATGGCCTGAGCATTGTCCTGGTGACTTCTCACCAATAATGCTCCCTAAGATTGCAAAAGCCTGAAGCCAGTTATAAAATGTGAAAAGTATTAGATGATATTTGCATCTGTCCCATCCTTCTCCTCCCTATGCTCTTTATCCTTTGCCCATTTTTCAATTGAACAACGCTCCAGTGGCAAAAGGGGGTAAAAAATATCAATGTACTCTCTGTGCCAGATTGTCTCCCTAAGCGCTTTCTTTAGATGTGCCTCCTAAGGACCTTCAGTAACACATATGTGCTACATATTTCGGTATCCAATTTGGGCACAGGCTTATCACCTTCTTTAACCTCCCCCCCCCGTTATCCTTCCCGTGAGTGGCTATAGAGACTGCAGAGGAATCAGCACTGGCTGGCTTTTCTATAGTACCCAAGCTGCTAGCAGTAGGTGCCGTCACAATCCCTTCGGTTGAAGGGTGGCACACATCAGTATTTACTCCAATAGTTTCTGTCCTGCTCATGGGGATTCAAAACAGCACCCTGCAGTAGTAAAGTAATCCAGACTGCCTCTGGACCTATACCACCTCTACAAGAACCCTTCTCAAGTCTGTAAAATTGCATGCAAGGTGAATAAAAATGCTGTGGTATCAACACTAACTAAAAAGGACTTTTGTCCCATGGCAGTTCTCCCTGATTCATCCAAAATAGGAAAAATGCACTTGCTCCCTGGGCTCCACTGCTTGCTGACTGGTGGCGAGTCCAGGAGAAACTTCACCCTGCAAGACAGGAGGTAGAAAAAAAAAATTGGGAGGCTCATCTGAAGGCACACCACAGGTGGCCAGTAGTGGTGTTGCTGTGCTTCACTCCAGCGATGACCCTGATGGTGAAACTTCCCTTGATGCCTCCTGAACAGCGCTGCCTATGAAGGAACTGGAGGGTGCTTGAGCTGATGGCCTAGATGTGTCCAGCTGCAGCAGGGCTGACGAGGCAATTCTGAAACCCTGGGACTTTAGTCTTGCTCAGGGACCTCAAACTGTTTTCTGTAAAGGAAGCAAATGAAAGGAGACACCCCCAAGCCTTGGCAGCCACACTAACCTCAACACTTGGGGGTCCCATGCAGACCACCAGACTGTAGCCACTCACCCAAGTTGCTGCAAGAATCCACAGCACTGCTCTGCTCAATCCATAGAAATTAAATGACAGGTGCCTCTCAGTAGCGCTGGTCTATTTCCACTCTCTGCACCTTGCACAGATCTCTAGTCTGTGTGCTTCCTGAGATAGCAGATATAGGAGCCCCGTGTGAGATTTCTGCCATGGCTGAATCCACAGATCACCCTAATCTGCTGCAGGAGCAGCTCCAGCGATGCATTCAACCTGAAAACCTGCAGATACAAAACCCCGGGACTCACCTAAAGCCTGTGAAAAAACAAAAAAGATACTTATCTGTTGCACATGTCCCCAAATTGCTCACCACACTGTCTGTTCCTCCTTGAGGTTTCTCTAAGCTACGACCACTTCCTCCCTGCTCCCTACATCATATCCTAAAACCATTCCCCACCCATTCTTAACCCTTCCAGCCCACCCTGTCATGTGCCCTTTTTCCTATGTGCTCTGGGCAACCTTTCCCTATAGCCTCCATGACAGCACCCCTTGAAAGAAAGAATGGATGCACCCACTTGGCATAGGACAGGAAAAAATGAAAAAGGTTACGTTTTTCATTATCCACCTCATTACACCTTTCTCCATGTATTAACACCCAAATAAACTCATTACAACACAACCCAAAGATTAAACCTGACTTATATTAAAGCAATAATTCTTTACTGCCCTGACTTTATCTGACTTTACTGCTCCCTAAATAAATGAGCCTGTAAAATACTATTATTTTCTCGTCCCACCACCGAGCAATTATATGACCAATGCCATGGCACTGGGTACGTGGTCTCTGGGAAGTGGAGGGCTAGCATTCAGGCAGGTACCTGTTGACTCATTTTATTAAGAGAATGGGCAGCCAACAGGAATCTGTCCAGGTATGATAAGGAAATCCCCTTTCCTTAAGTGGACTACTACTTTTGCTATAAAATTTACAGAAACACCTTTTTGGAGGTCAACTTACTTGCCTTGAGGAGAGTAGGGATTACAGAGTCAGAAACGCACCTATCCCTCAGAACTTTAATGGCAATTTCATTAAAGCCAGCAACTGTAAAGTGGGATGGATGATCAGACCTTTTGACAGCAAATCTGGGCAATTTACAAGAGCCCATGGCTCCCCTGATTAGAGATTTACAATGTCTGCATACCATGTTCTTTTTGCTAGTATCAGAATCACAGGAATGCCCTCCACCTTTATCCTGTGCAACAGGCAAATAAAAAGCTGCTGTGGATAGAAAACATAGATCAGGGAAAACTAATCCCAAGGAGAAACCATGACATCCATGGCAACCCCTAAGGATCTCTGGGCACTTGTCAAGTTTGTTACTGAACTAGATGGACATCCACATCCAGCATCCCCCACTACACACAGACCTCTGCGAACATTTCCATGGGAAGGGCCCATAGCTGTTGACAGTTAGGAAACGGAGCATAGGGAATGCATCAAAGGCGGCTACCATCTTTCCCGACCTAAGTGACTCCACCTGTTATTGAACAGACAGGCACTTCTGCTGTGGATCAGTACTTTTGCCATTGCCTTGTCAAGTGCTCAGCTTAAATAAACCAGACCTTGTGATGGGACCCAAGTTGACTTCTGAAGGTTCAGCACCTAACTGAACTTTTCCAGCAATTGTACCATCTGTTGGACATTCAAAATCAGCTTCTGAGCCAATTGCTTCCTGAGAAGCAGGTCATCCAGGTACCCCACAATGGGATACCTCAGGTCTACAGCAACCCCAGAACCAAAGCCAAACACATTGGTAAGCACTCTGCTATGAACAGGATGAATGGTAAAGCCACAAAATTGTGAAAACCATTGGTGTGGCCGTCAAATCAGGATGTATAAGTAGGCATTCCTAACATTCACGCCAGAAAGTTCCCTTGCTAAAGTAAAGCAATCATAAACCGGTTGAACTGTGAATTTTTCTACCATCAGGAACTTGTTGAAACCTTTGAGGTTCAGAACAGGCCAGATTTCTCTTTTTTACTTGGGAACGGTAAACAGGTTGGAACAGAAGCCGTAAAATTACCCCCTTTCCGCCACAGCTGCAATGATCCCCTGGAACAGCAGCCTTTACAGAGCTGCTAGGAAAACTGCTCCAAAAAGATATCCTTGAATGCATAAAGTGGGCAGGAGGAAAATAAGGAAACTCTAGTTTGTGCACTCTATACACCATGCTGTAGACCCAGTCAACTGTTACTCCCTGAGTCCACACAGCCACGAAGGTTGAAAGACGCCCCCCCCTTCTACTCACATGAGTGGGGGCGCCCCATCATTTGATTCTCGATTCAGAGGATTTGGGGGGGTCCAGTTCTTCCTATGGATCCAAGAAATAGGCTTCTGTTTAGAGCTAGAGGCTTGCTTCTTATGAAAGAAACTCTTCTTGGATTCTGAAGGCACTACTGGTTTCTGACCTGTTCTGTACCTTCCCCTTCTTCTATTAGGATAAGAGCGTGCTTTTCCTCAGTCACCCCCTGGATGAAGGCATCCAAAGACAGTCCAAACAAGTGTTTGCCCTCCAAGGGCAGCCTCTCAATTTGCTTCTTACAGAAATGTTTGTCCAACCAACACTTGAGCCATGGCATCCTCTCATGTGGACAGAAATGGTGATTTTATAGAGTCTTCCAAGGCATTCACAGAGAAACTTAAGTATTTTGTAAATTCTTCCAGGAACTGTAATATGGCAGGTTCCCCTGGGTTTGATTCACTTGATTACAACATACGGTTTGCCCAGCCTCCCACTGCAGCCACCACCAGGCTTCAGAACCATTCCTACCAGAGGAAAAGATACCCTGGTGTATTTGAGGTCTGAGGCTCTCAGCAATGCTGATCACTAATGGTGGTGTTAAAGTTGATGTGTTTTATGGGCTGTATCTAATTGTGCATCTGGTGAGTTTTTCCATAGAGAGGGGGACCCCCCTTTTTTTTGCCTCACGTGGTGTGGTGATGGTGTCGGTGTCAAGCAGGATATTCTGAGCACTTCCAAGGCATACAAGCACCAATAGAAGATGAGATACAGAATGAACTGTTATGAACTGATAGTGTCTTATTGAGTCCTTCTGGCTTCAGTCTCACTACTGTGGGTCACTCGCCATTTCAGCGCTGCTGAATATATTGGGGTGTAACTTGTTATACTGCCATATTGGTTTATACCCCAAATATTGCCTCTAATTTCTTATATATGACATCTTTAAAGACCAGGACCTTATCCACTTACCAAGTCAACAGCCGGAGAACCCCATTTCTTGTAGAATTTCTCCTCCATAAGGTACTGCTGAGCAAATTGTTTTGGTGGTGAAAACACTTTCACATCAATTCCTGGAAGTGGGGGTGCATTGGAAAAGATTTGGAATGTTTTGGTGGCCACCAGGACCCAAACCTAGTGACTTCAATAGAAGAGGATCCCAGAAGTTGTAACATCAAGTTAATTTGCAGCACATCATACAAGAAACCCACTATGGGGTTTGTGTGTGTGAGACAGCCCTGGGCCTTGAGATTGCTCCTTGGAGTACTTGTCTAGAGGATTCCTAATACTCCACAGCTTCTTCTTCTTCTTCATCTCGAAGATATTCCTCGTATGCCTTATCCCCCTTAGGAGACAGAGCGGAAGGAGATCACACACATACTTGTGTCCCAGGTATTTCAAACCAGTGAGTACTCCTAAGAGTTGGTCCTGCAAATCAGAAATGGCTGCAGAAAATTCCTCTCTTGACGCAAAGGAATTGAAAGTTTGTGACTTTGAGACAGTGGAAAACCCAGATGAAGGCAGGGTTTCAAAGTTAATACGGCCATGTGCAAGAGGTCCTCCTTACCTGACAGTGGGATTTGGGAGCTCACTCCATCATTCTTCCCCCCACCTCTCTAGCTGTGTAACGCCATGGCTTGCTGAGGGTTAGTAGGCTTGGTCATCCAGCCAAGAAAAGTTTCAGCCCAAGCCAGACACTTAATTGGCAAGACACCCCAAATTAAACAAATGTCCTAATACGTGCTGTGTTCTGGTGCTAGTACACTGTAGGCTGGACCGCTGGAGCTGTGCATATGCTGCAGTAGCCAGCAGACCTTGATCATTACCACCCAGAGGAACAGATAGAATAGCTTCCATGCATATGCACATGCATGCCATGCAGATCTGCCTCTTTTTAACACTGCTACTGCTGTATATCGCAGAAATCAGCCCGTACTGCCCCAGATGCACAGGAAACACTCTTAGAGGAAAACACAAATGCGCCACGACATAGGTGCTAGCCATTTCATGCTGCAGGACCAGAAGGGCCTCATTTAGGGTGCTCACCACAAGGCCTTTAGGGACATGACCCCCCTCCTCTCCACCCCACCTCACTCCCAGTGACAGAATGGGGTCCCACCATGCACTAATTCCTTCTCTTCCGTACCATGCAGCCAGGCTATGGGTCTCCGTTGACACGGAGGTTTGGTCCTGGTTGCTTTGGGGAAAACGACTGCTGGGGAGGGAGCCAGATTGCAGATTCACTCGTTACCGGAGGACCCTCCACCATGCCAAGTACCACACCTCATGACCGCTGCAATGTACCCTGCACTTGTTCTTGGCTACCCATAGCAACAGCATTACTCCTCCTGCTTATCCTGTCGAGTCCCCTTTGTAGTGGCTTTCCTGCATACCCCACATGGGCATCACTGATCCTAGTTTTTTTTATACGGCAGGATCCATCATGCACTCCTTTAAATAAATTCAGACCAGGCTTGGGACAGCTGATGCAACTTTACTTGAACATTTAGAGGTACAGTTCAACATAAATAACTTCAATGGAACATTTCCTAACTATCTCAACTAGGCTCCCCAGGCATACCTCAGCAAGGTGATAGTCCATAAATGGCATCCTCCAGAACTTGGTAGTTCTCTGGACTTTCTGTGCCTTCAGGTTGACTGTAGGGTGCAGCAGTCCTCCAGTTGGTGCTCTGCAGCAGTCATGGCATCTTCCTTAGCAGGCTGAAGCTCCGGAACCCAGCCTTCCCCTTATTTATATTACAGGGTGGATAGGCTGGGTCCAAAAAGCCCAAGTAAAGAGGTGCAGAATATTAACCTCTGCCCCAGCCTGGGCCAGCCAACTACCAAGCTTACAATTTGTAGGCAACCAGCCTACAGACAATATTACAGGTTGTCCATGCTTTTGCATTCAGGGTCCAGATACAGCATTCTTGGCAAAAGATCAGGATAAAGCCTTTGCCTACTCTAGCAGGGGTGTTCAGAATAGGCCATAAATAGGGAACTATAGTCCACGAAAGACGATCTTCAGGGAGACATTTGTAGGCACATCCATCACCTAGGGGCACTAGCTAAAAACTGAGCCTTAGCTGAGCTGGGAGTTGCAATGCCTGGTAGGATAAATTAGCACCCTATGTCCTGTGATGGACAATTAAGAAATCTAATTTCTTTCTGCTTCCTGTCCTGTACAGGTGGGTAAATTCTCTCTACGGTGTACTATCATGGAGTGCTGTGGAAAATAGTCATGTTTTTCTGGTGCCGTGCAGTCAGTGGACAAAGTAATAGAGTGTAGGACTGGCATGCACAATAGGAAACAGTGGCTGAAGAGGATAAGCAGACTAATCATGTGGCTGAGATGTAGGGAAGCTAGATTTTCAATATTTTCAGAATGCTAGATGTCCTATTAGGCAATTGTAGGCAATGTGTCTAGGGCCTAGAAAGGTTTTTGGGGCTCCCGGACGAGAAAAAAACCCCAAAAAACATGAATTGGCCATTGGACTGCTCATTTGTTAGCTGCAGGTTTCTGATTTCCAGTACTAACCAAGCAGAGCCCTGCATTTCAGTAAAGTTGGCTATAGCTTGGCCAGTGTCTGATAAACCAGCTGAAATTTGTTCAGTGGGTTCCCTGTCACCACCCTCTCACCCAACACCCTTCAATAAAAAAAAAAAATGAGGAGCTGGACAGAAAACAGTTGGCCAAACAATGACTACATTCAATCGGAATGCAGACACTGTTTGGTATTCTGACAGCCGCTGGTGTTGGTTCTCAGAGTACCATAGTTGCAGTGGGAGATTTGTCCATCTACACTTAATACTGTAGCATGGATGGAAGATTCTGTTATAATTTTTTTAATTCAGCCCACAGGCTGAAGGAAAAAATAACCTGAATGTGTATGGCCAGCTTAAGACATGGGTTTACCTAAACTGGCCACTGAGCACAGCCAATGGTCAAGGAAATATGCTGTATATGTTGTGGTTATGAAGACGGTGAAGGCCTGTGTTGAAAGGCTTTTGTTCACTTCCTACAGGTTTCATATTCCCATATAAGTCTATACAAATGCAACGCCTGCTTGAAGTCTACAGGTCAGATGGGGACCCACTGCAAGTCAACTTGTGGGTTAACGTGTTACTAAACTCACATCGGTAAAGTCAGTCTGTATATGCAATAAAGCATGCTTGTTATACTCACTGTGGAACCAAAGGGGTTAATCCTCTGCATTGTGTAAAAGGCTGTTTGATCCTGTCTTCTCTGATCCTCCCATTCTTTTACTGTCCACAGTCCATCTCCTGATAGTACAGAACCCTGGAGTCACTCTGCACATGCTCAGATTGGTGTGTATAGCTAGAAAGTTATTTTTTTTTAGGGGGGGAGGGTGCACATGATCAGCACAGGGCCAATCAACACTGTTCAGACATAAAGTCAGGGGTCCTGCAGCCTCATAGGACAGTCAGAGTAGAATGAAAACTTCTCCTACAAGCTTTTACTACTGCTTTAGCAAAGACAAAAAAACAATGGCGCACTGGCCTATAGCATTATCTGATAAAATCCTTTAATTAAAAAGTTAAAATCATACTCACAAACGAGCCGTGGAATGAAGCATTACAAGCATTTGTGGCGTCCTGTCAATTCATGGACATGTATTGCACGACTGGTATCTCACACAACGAAGGCTAACGCGTTTCAAGGTTTCTACCTCTTCTTCAGAGGCTCTACGCTTGTAATGCTGCATTTCACGGCTCGTTTGTGAGTATGATTTTAACTTTTTAATTAAAGGATTTTATCAAAGATAATGCGCTAGGCCAGTGCGCTATTGTTTTTTTGTCTTTGCTACAGTGCCTTTGGACTACCCCTAGTTCATCAGTGGCAGCAAGGCGGCTCATTATCTAAAGTCCCACCTTAAAACATATATAAAATTGAACTACCGGGTGGAAGATGTCTCCCCTCTGAGCGCAGGAAGGAAAGTGTTTTGTTTTTAACTAGTGCTTGGCTGGAAACTGATAGAAGTCACAAGACTGCTATATACTGCTGATGAGAAAAGGTATTTAGCAGTTTATATTTACTAAAATAATTTCCATGTTCTGTGCACTGTGGGAGAACAGATATAGTAAATTCTGGGTCCTGACTTTAGTAACACTTTAAGTGCAGCTCTGTGGGGCGGGCAAAAAACACACAGAGTCCGAATTTGGCAGTAACAGTTTATTGTAGAAAAGTTCAGCTAGTACAACAGGCCCAGCAGGAAGCAGGCCTGACCGGAGTCACTTACAGCCGAGACAGTGGTGGACCCACGTGATGAAGAATGGAGGATGCCAACAGCGCCTGCCACGAGGAGAAGAATGCGGTCTGGCTGGTCCACACCCAAGAGGTAAGGCTTCCTGAAAGGTAGTGCCATTAGGACACAGGGGATGCCAATCAGTCTGTCTGCCAGCTACATGCGATCATTCCCCAGAGAGTCAGAACGGCAATCTGTCTATGTAAACAAGGCAGATTGCCATTCTGACAGGGTAGAAGGAGATCTTGTGTTTCTGCTAAGCAGGAACACCGATCTCTGTCTTCATCCAGTCAGAGCAACCCCCACACAGTTAGCAAGCACCAGCTAGGCATACAGTTGACCCTTTGATCGCCCCTAATGTTAACCCCTTCCCTGTGAGTGTCATTAGTACAGTAACAGTTCATATTTTTAGAACTGATTACTGTAATAATGTCACTGGTTCCCAAAAAAAGTGTTAGTTAGATTTCCGATTTGTCCACCACAATATCGCGGGCCCGCTAAAAACCTTAATAGTAAAAAAAAATTAAAATAAAGAAAAATGCCATAAAAATATCCCATAGTTTGTAGACACGATAACTTTTGCGCAAACCAATCAATATTAGCACTTTCGCCTAGCAGTAAAAGGGTTGTTGGTTCAAATCCCAACCACGACACTACCTGCTTGGAGTTTGCATGTTCTCCCTGTGCCTGCGTGGGTTTCCTCCGGGTACTCCGGTTTCCTCCCACACTCCAAAGACAGCTGGTAGGTAAATTAGATCCTGTCTAAATTGGCCCTACTATGTGTATGAATGTGAGTTAGGGACCTTAGATTGTAAGCTCCTTGAGGGTAGGGACTGATGTGAATGTACAATATATATGTAAAGCGCTGCATAAATTGACAGTGCTATATAAGTACCTGAAATAAATAAATAAGATATACACTTATTGGGATTTTTTTTTTACCACAAGCATGTAGCAGAATACATATTGGCCTAAACTGATGAAGAAATTTGATATTTTACATTTTTTTTGGATATGTTTTATAGCAGAAAGTAAAAAACAGTGGGGTTTTTTTTCAAAATTGTCGCTCTTTTTTTGTTTATAGCGCAAAAAATAAAAACTGCCGATGTGACCAAATACCACCAAAAGAAGGCCCTATTTGTGGGAAAAAAGGACATACATTTTATTTGGGTATAGCGTCGCATGACAGCGCAATTGTCAGTTAAAGTAACACAGTACTGTATCGCAAAAAATGGCCTGGCCATTAAGGGGGTAAAACCTTCCGGGGCTGAAGTGGTTAAAAAGACTCTGCCTCACCCAAGATGGCCTCCAAAGTCACATGGAGTGCAAGCATCCAATCAGATAGCTGCCTCCCTGTGACCCAGGAAATCATCCAGGAACCAAGCTCCTCTCCTCTTCCTCGCCCACCTGCATTGCCGTTGCAGTCAAGCGCCACCTGCAGTGGAGAATACAGTCTGTACCAGTCAATAAATTATGTCAGAAGGGTTTCAAACTGATGCCATCAACACAAGCCCAAAGACACAGGCCCTAACCTTATCCTGGTGAAAGCACCATGTCTTATTTAGATGCAGGCTTCCCCAAAATGGCTGCACTTCTATAGCATAAGGCCAGGTGCACACTGTTGCATTGCAGGAACGTGCAGCAGTAACATTCATTCTAAATAGCACCCCAGTGTCCCCTCTCAATGTACTTGTATTGCAATGAACTACTGTGCATTGTGGTGCACTGCCTCTCTAAAAATTGTGCATGCACCTGCTTTTGTGCCTTCTGGTGCTTTAGGTAGCCCAATGGACTGCCTTAACGCAATGCACATTAACATGTAACTCAACACATATTAACATGCGTGCATAAACACAATGTACAGATGTTAATGTGCCTTAAGCCTAGTTATCTAAATCGCTTGTTAGAGCTGAATACAGAGAATTATATTGCTTCAGGAGCTATGGACAGCTGCTCCGGTGATCTCTGCTCCCTTTAGCCTGCATTCACACTTCGGCTAGGTGATTTCAGTGCGACTTCAAGGACCTCATGCTACTTTACAACACGACTTTTGCCAGGCGACTGTGCCTTGACCAATCAGAGAAGGGAGGGAGGGGGCTGCCTAAAAATAAATTCTATTCTTTTAACTGTAAAGTCGCTTCCATGTAGATGGGGATCCGACTTGGATTCGACTTCTATTGAATTCTATGGGCACAAGTCGGATAGAAGTCGCCTAGAAGTAGTACAGGAACCTTTTCAGAAGTGCAAATCGCAAAAAGTGCTCTGGTCAGGAAGGGGGTAAAACTTTCCGGGGCTGAAGTGGTTAAGGTAGAACCTTCTGTGTGCTGCTCCCCCCCCACAGCCCCCCCTGATACATACCTGAACCCCCCCCCCAATTCAGTGATGTCTATCACAGGCAGTGAGCCAATGAGGAGTGGGGGGGGGGCAGGCCCGAGCCACAGCTCTGTATATCTTATGGATGCATAGAGCAGGGCTTGGGAGCGAGCATGCACCAGTGCCCCCATAGCTTGCTATTGGGTGTACTAGTCAAGGGGAAGGAGTGCTGGCGGGGGACCTGAGAAGAGGAGGATCTGGACTGCTCTGTGCAAAACCAATAGACAGAGCAGGTAAGCATGACGTTTTTTTTTTTTTTTTTATAAGCTGAACATTTACTACTACTTTAACCACTTCAGCCCCGGAAGGATTTCCCACTTTAGGACCAGAGCAATTTTTGCGATTCGGCACTGCATTGTTTTAACTGACAATTGCGCGGTCGTGCGACGTTGTACCTAAACAGAATTTTCGTCCTTTTTTTCCCCACAAATAGAGCTTTCTTTTGGTGGTATTTGATCACCTCTGCGTCATTTCTGATCGCCGCTATAAACAAAAAAAGAGCAACAATTTTGCAAAAAAAAAAAATATTTCTTACTTTTTGCTAAAATACAAATCCAAAAAAAAAATATATAAAAAAAATGTTTTTTGATCAGTTTTGGCCGATTTATATTCTTCCTCCTATTTATGGTAAAAAAAAAAAATCACAAATCGGCGTTTATTGGTTGGTTTGCGCAAAAGTTGCCGAATGATGAGGATTCATTTCTGGGGTTTTTATTTATTTTTTATTTTTTAGTAGTAATGGTGGCGATCTGTGATTTTTAGCGGTACTGCGACATTGTGGCAGACAAGTCGGACCATTTTGACACTTTTTTGGGACCATTGGCATTTATAAAGTGATCAGTGCTATAAAAATGCACTGATTACTGTGTAAATGCCATTGACAGTGAAGAGGTTAACCTGCAGGGGGCGCTCTAAGAGTTAACTGTGTTCCCTCAGTGTGTTATAACTGTATTGGTGCTGGCCTGGCAGGGGGAGGGGAGTGATCACGGCTTCCATATACAGGGAGACTGTGATCACAGCCCTTCCCCCTCTAGGAGAACGGAGATCCGTGTTTACATACACAGACCTCTGTTCTCTCACTGCGGGGGGGCCATTGCGGGTAGCTGGCGGCGATCGAGTCCGCCCTACCCGCTCCCTGCCCCCCCTGAACACCGTGAGCATGCCTCCGGCGGCGTGCGCGCTCACAATACTCGTGATCGCTGCCGCTGTCCTGTGACGGCGTTTCGCAATAACGAACCACCTTGCCGCCGTAACACTGCGGCGGGCGTTCGGGAAGTGGCCAAGGTAAAAAACCTTCTGGGTACAGCTCCCCCCCTTATACTTATCTTAGCCCTGTCTCAATCAAGTGATGTGCATGAGAGCAGCATCTCTCTCTTCCCATTGGCTCACACAGCAACGGGAGCTATTGGCTCCTGCCTCTGTCAGTCACAGCTAGTGAGCCAATGAGGAGAGAGTAGGGGGGCGGGGCTGAGCTGTGCTCTGTGTGTGAATGGACAATGACCATTCACAAGAGCACAGGCCCAGGAGAGCCGAGTGCCCCCATAGCAAAATGCTTGCTATGGGGGCACTTGGCAACGGGGTGGCGAAAAGATAGCCGGCTAGGGACCCAAAAATAAGTAGATTGGGGCTATTCTGTGCAAAACCATTACACAGCGCAGGTAAGTATAACATGTTTGTTATTTATTTTTTTAAATACAATCTCTAAAATCTTTAAAGTGGAACTTTACCCATAACAACTTGATAAAAAATAATGTGCTTTACCAAGAAACGTACATTCCACATTAATAATTATGCTTCCAAAATGAGTGTGCGCTGTAAATTGCCCCCAGCAGTGTTCCGGTTTCTTCTTGCCGGAGGCTGCCATTTTGCTGACGCCCAGAGACCCAGCTGTAAATCATAAAGCGGAACTAAACCCATTGATTTGCCAATTTCAAAAAACTGTTTGATTTGCTTGTGTCCTCAACCAAGCCTGCCAAACTATCAAATGGCTGGTGTCGTAACTGATCACATGTGCATCACCATGGTAGTTGCAGGTCAAACAGAAGCAGCTTCATTGGTTGTAAGGGATAGAAGGATTTAATTCCCCGCTTCAAGGCTGTCAGCAGATCGGCCTCTACAGACTCAGCAGTGCCTAAAATGGGGAGCAACTGAGCATGTGCAAAGCAGGGTGCGGCAGCATATTACTGGATTTTATACAGTATAGGGACTTTTTAACCACTTCAGATCCGCGCTATTGCCAAAGTACGGCTCCAGCGTGGATCTGAAATGCCCGGAGGACGTCCATGGACGTCCTCCACTGCGCACGCTCCTGCGCGCCCCCTGGCGGCAGCGGCGGCGCGCGCGCGCCGCACGCTGCGCGAGCGTGCCCGCGGGTCCGCCCGAGACCCGCCGATCACTTTTAGGAGCCTCAGAACGGGGAACCCCCGTTGCAAACACGGCGGTTCCCCCTTCTGTGACAGGGGACATAGCAGATCTACTGATCCCTGTCACTGGGATCAGTTAGATCTGTTATGTCCCAGCCAGCCCTGCCCCCCCACAGTTAGAACACACCCAGGGAACATATTTAACCCCTTCACTGCCCCCTGCAGGTTAACCCCTTCACTGCCAATGACATTTACACAGTAATCAGTGGACATTTAAATTTCTGATCGCTGTATAAATGTCATTGGTCCCAAAAATGTGTAAAAAATGTTCCGACATGTCCACCCCAATATCGCAGTCCCGATAAAAATCGCAGATCGCCGCCATTACTAGTAAAAAAAAAAAATAATAAAAACGCCATAAATCAATTCCCAGTTTGTAGATGCGATAACTTTTGCGCAAACCAATCAAAACACGCCGATTGCGATTTTTTTTTTACCAAAAATATGTAGAAGAATATATATCGGCCAAAACTGATGAATAATTTTTTTAATGGATTTGTACTTTAGCAAAAAGTAAAAAATATTGTTCTTTTTTGCAAAATTGTCGCTCATTTTTTGTTTATAGCGGCGATCAGAAATGACGCAGAGATGATCAAATACCACCAAAAGAAAGCTCTATTTGTGGGAAAAAAATGTATTTGGGTACAACGTCGCACGACCGCGCAATTGTCATTCAAAATGCGACAGCGCTGAAAGCCAAAAATTGGTCTGGGCAGGAGGGGGGTTTAAGTGCCCAGTAAGGAAGGTGTTAAATAGGGCTGTGACACATTATAGTGGTGACTTGATGAGTCACAATATTTATATGTGCATTTACAACATGAGTAAACATCACCTGTAAAAGTCTCACACATGTGGTATCGCCTTACTCGTGGGGAGTAGTAGAATGTATTTTGGGGTGTAATTTTTGCTGTGTACATGCTATGTGTTGGAAATATCATATAAATGGATAACTTTGTGTAAAAAAAAAGCGTTTTCATTTTTTTCCCACATTTTCCAAAAACTACTGGAAAAACATGACATGTTCAAAAGACTCCTTATGCCTCATAGATTATATGTTGGGGTGTTTTCGTTCCAAAATGGGGTCATTTTGTGGGCAATTCCATTGTCCTGGTGCTCCAGGACCTTCAAAAGTGTAATAGTTGAGAAATGAGATGTGTAATTTATGCTTGTAGAAAGCCTGAAGGTACTAGTTCAATGTTGGGCCTCTGTATGTGGTCAGGCTCACACATGTGGTATCGCCATACTCAGGAGGAATAGCAGAATGTATTTTGGGGTGTCATTTTTGCTATGTACATGCTATGTGTTGGAAATATCTTATAAATGGTCAACTTCGTGTAAAAAAAAATGCGTTTTCATTTTTTCCCACATTTTCCAAAACTACTGGAAAAAAATGACACGTTCAAAAGACTCATTATGGCTCATAGATTATTAGTTGGGGTGTTTGCTTTCCAGAATGGGGTCATTTTGTGGGCAATTCCATTGTCCTGGTGCTCCAGGGCCTTCAAAATGTGATAAGGTCGTCATGACATTAGATGTGTAATTTATGTCCCTAGAATACCTGACGGCACTCCCTGCATGTTGAGCCTCTGCATGTGGCCAGGCTGTGAAAAAGTCTCAGACATGTGGTATCTCCATACTCAGGAGGAGTAGCAGAATGTGTTTTGGGGTGTAATTTGTGGTATGCATATGCTGAGTGTGATAAATAACCTGTTACAATGACAATTTTGTGGGGAAAAAAAGAAAAGAAAAAAAAATCTTCATTTTCCAAAGAATTGTGGGAAAAAATTACAACTTCAAAAAATTCACCATGCCTCTTACTAAATACCTTGGAATGTCTACTTTCCAAAAAGGGGTCATTTGGGGGGTATTTGTACTTTCCTGGCTTGTTAGGGTCTCAAGAAATGAGATAGGCCGTCAGTATATCAGGTGTGATCAATTTTCAGTGATTGGCACCATAGCTTGTGGACTCTATAACTTTCACAAGGACCAAATAATATACACTTATTTGGGTTATTTTTTTACCAAAGATAGGTAGCAGTATAAGTTTTGGCCAAAATTTACCAAGAAAAATTACTAATTTGCAAAATGTTATGACAGAAACAAAGAAAAAGGCATTTTTTCAAAAAAAATTCAATATTTTTTTATTTATAGCACAAAAAAAAAACCCTAGTGATTAAATACCACCAAAAGAAAGCTCTATTTGTGTGAAAAAAAAGGACGCAAATTTCATATGGGTACAATGTTGCATGACTGAGTAATTGTCGTTCAAAGTGTGATAGCGCTGAAAGCTGAAAAATGGCCTGGACAGGAAGGGGGTTTTCGTGCCCGGTACTGATGTGGTTAACCACTTGCCGACCGCCGATCGGAGATTGACGGCGGCAAAGTGGCTCTGTAAGGCAAACCGCCGTCATACGACGGCGGCCGCCAGATTGCGCACAGCGCCCGCGCGCTCACTGTGTCCGGGGGGGGCCAGGGAGCGGGTGCGGCGGCTTCGATTGCCGCCGGCCACCCGCGATGCCCCCCCCCGGAGTGAAGGAGCGGAGGTCCGTGTAAGTAAACACGGACCTCCGCTCTGTGTGAGGGGGAAGGGCTGTGATCACAGCCTTCCTTTACGTGAAGGCTGTGATAACTTCCCTTCCCCAGATAGGCAGTCCCCCATACAGTTAGAACACACCCAGGGAACATAGTTAACCCTTAGCGCGCCCCCTGCAGGTTAACCCCTTCACTGCCAATGACATTTACACAGTAATCAGTGCATTTTTATAGCACTGATCGCTGTATAAATGCCAATGGTCCCAAAAAAGTGTCAAAACGTTCCGACATGTCCGCCCCAATATCGCAGTACCG
>BLSH010380339.1:1552818-1611849 GCA_018402905.1 Glandirana rugosa
CTAACATATTGAAAACGCGTTTGGTTAGTTGTATGTGAATAACCTTAAAAAAAGATGGTTTTTATACATCGTCTTAAGTATAACGGGATTTAACTACTTCTTTAAACTATAAAATGTTAAAAAAAATGACCACACGAAATATCGTCTTTCATTTTTTTATAATAAAGAAAAAAGTTTTAACAGTGAGAAAAAAACAAATTTCCGCTTTTTTTTTGCGTCTCCACTAGTTTATGGTGGTTTTCTTTCGAGAGAAACGGGTAGCCGGCGGCAATCGAAGCCGCCGCACCCGCTCCCTGGCCCCCCCTGGACACAGTGAGCGCGCGGGCGCGCCTCCGGCGGCGCGCGCGCGCGCTCACTAAACTCGTATGACGGCGATTTGCGGGAACGAGCCACTTTGCCGCCGTCAGATGCCGATCGGCGGTCGGCAAGTGGTTAACTGACAATTGCGCGGTCATGTGACACTGTACCCAAATAAAATTAATGCCCTTTTCCCCCCACAAAGAGAGCTTTCTTTTGGTGGTATTTGATCACCTCTGCGTTTTTTTTTCGCCTTTAAACAAAAAAAGAGTGACAATTTTGAAAAAAGAAATAATATTTTTTTACTTTCTGCTATAAAGCACACCAGTAAAAAAAATTGTAAAATATCAAATTTCTTCATCAATTTAGGGCAATATGAATTCTGCTACATATTTTTGGTAGAAAAAAATTCCAATAAGTGTATGTTGATTGGTTTGCGCAAAAGTTATACAATCTATGGGATATTTTTATGGCATTTTTATTTTTATTTTTTTTTTAGTAATCAGGTGATCAGTGATTTTTAGCGGGACTGCGACATTGCAGCGGACAAATCCGACACCTAACTGACAATTGGCACTTTTTAGGGAACCAGTGATCAGTGCTAAAAATATGCACTGTTACTGTACTAATGATACTGGCAGGGAAGGGGTTAACATCAGGGGCGCTCAAAGGGTTAAGTGTGTCCCTAGGAGGTGCTTGCTAACTGTGTGGGGGATGGACTGACTGGGGGAACACAGAGATCCGTGTTCCTACTTAGCAGGAACAGAAGATCCCTGTGTCCTTCTCTGTCAGAACCGTGATCTGCCTTGTTTACATAGGTAGATCGCCATTCTGCCTCTCTGGGGAATGATAGCAAGTCGCAGGTGGACATCACGTCCGCCCGACCCGTTGATTGGCCCCCCCTCTGCCCAATGGGCGTGCGCATGTGCCCACAGTATCCATTGCACGAAATGACATACAGGCAGGTTATTTTGCCAATAGAGCCACCCTGCCACAGTATATAAGCGGGAGGTGGTATTTAAGAGGTTAAGCTGGCCATACACTAGTAGAATATCGTTTATTTATTATTATTTGTTACAGGTACATATAGCGCCATCAATTTATGCAGCGCTTGTTTGAATTTTGTCGCTTTGTTCTTTCGATTCTATAATTATAAAAGGAATACACTGATAAAAATGTGGCTGATTCAACAGGGACTGGCAGAATTTTGATCAGTACATGGCCATCCCCGCTAAAAAGAAGTCAATGGTTTGATCAACTTTTGTCAAAGAGAACCGTTGGAAAATTTTGCTCGCTCAGCGTCTGCAGCCAATTATTTGGAGCCGCCAATTATATATTCTAAACAGCAACAAGTCCCATTATCAGAATACAATGTCCCACCGGCAGGGGGGCTTCCTCTATCCACCTTGTTTGTGTAGATGGAGGCAGCTGTTAGTTTTTTATTTGTGCCCCCCGCTGGCCAAACTAATAAAAAAAAAAAACCCCATCTGGGGCCCATAATTGGTGGGGTAAAATCGACCATCAATCATTTTTCAACCACACTGATGAGAAAATTCGAAGAAGAGGGATGGTAATTTTTTTCTTGAGCAAACACATTTCTACCAGCGTATGTGGATTTTGTTTGGGAAAATCCATTTTCTCCAAAATGGAATGTTAAAAGCAAATCTTTTTGGATAATATTCATCATGTCATCGAAATTTCATGCAAAGGTTTTTTGTTTTTACTCATGTATGGCTTTAGAGCCCATTCACACAGGCACGGCTTGCACTCCGACTTGAGTCGCCTCAAGTCACCCCAAGTCGCTTGACATTTGAAATCCCATTGAAATGAATGGAAGCCCTTAGAGCCGGTTCACACTACAGCGACTTGGGAGGCGACTTGTGCCGCTCCAAGTCGCCCCAAGTCGCTTGCAAAGTGAAATCCCATAGAAGTGAATGGAAGCGGTCTAAATGTACACTACTGAAGTCGCTCCGACTTCTGAAAAGGTTCCTGTACTACTTTGAGGCGACTTCTATCCGACTTGTGCCCATAGAAATCAATGGAAGTCGCCTCCAAGTCGGATCCCCCATCTAAAAAGAAGCGACTTCACAGTGAAAAGAATAGAATTTATTTTAGGGCAGCCCCCTCCCTCCCTTCTCTGATTGGCCACAGCAAAGTCGCCTGGCATGAAGTCGTGTTGTAAGTCGCGCTATAAATTGCCCAAAGTCGCGCTGAAGTCGCCTGCAAAGTTGTGCATGAAGTCGGATCGCCTCAGTGTGAACCGGCTCTTAATGTACACTACTGAAGTCGGAGCGACTTCAGTAAAGGTTCCTGCACGACTTCTAGGCGATTTCTATCCAACTTGTGCCCATAGAATTTAATAGAAGTCGGATCCCCCATCTAAACGGAAGCGACTTTACCGTGAAAAGAATAGAATTTATCCAGGGCAACCCCCTCCCTCCCTTCTCTGATTGGCCACAGGCAACGTCGCCTGGCATGAAGTCGCGCTGTAAGTCGTCTGAAGTCGCGCTGAAATCGCCTAGCAAAGCCGTGCTGAAGTCGGGTCGCCCCTGTGTGCATGCAGCCTTAGAGTTTACATCTACAAGAAAATGTTATATTACTGTAACCACTGTATCCTGCTAGAAGGCAGAAATCCTTAAAAAAAAAAAGGAAATGAAAAAAAAAATAAAAATAATCAGCAGCCTGGCGTAATACAAGCAATTATTTGATACAGCATATTTTTCTATAAGTCGCCCCCCCCAGCCAGCAGTATATCCGGTAGCTGAAGCCAAGGTCAGTTCCATAGGCTGAGGGCTATTCCTTTCCCAGCGTGCACTGCGGCGTGCATGTGTGCAGTCTTGCACGTCTCACCAGTGGTAATGAAGAAGGAGGGAGGGAGATGGGGAGAGAGGACCCATCAGGGGGTGGAGTGGGTGGAGGAAAATAGGGAACTTCTACCTTCTTTACTGTCTGCTCACCACAAATATACCAGCAGCAGCCTCCGTGGTCTGCAAGTCACTTTGGTTTAATCACATAAGCCGTGCTGAGCGTTCATAGGAGAGGAACTTGTGATTTCCTTAAGTGATGACTTGTAGGGGCTTTAGGTCTACAGGGACCCTGCTGTAGGGCTGCAATACCAGGTGCATTGGCTGTTGATGGCTATCAGCAGTCAGGGCTGGCCCTACCATGGGTCCCAGTGGGTCCATTGGACCCAGGCAGCACTTTAAGAGGGGCAGCAAATTGACCCACGTTCGCCTCTCCTTCTCTTCTATTTACCCAGCAAATTAACGGCCAAGATTTTTTTTCCTGCAGTTTTGTGTGTCATGATGACAACTGCCCCCGGGCTGCGCCGCCTGCCCTTATACTACTCTAGCCCACCCCTATACTGCCCTAGCCTGTCTATATACTACCCTACCTTGTCTATATACTACCCTAGCCTGTCTATATACTACCCTAGCCTGTCTATATACTGCCCTAGCCTGTCTATATACTGCCCTAGCCTGTCTATATACTACCCTACCTTGTCTATATACTACCCTAGCCTGTCTATATACTACCCTAGCCCGCCCCTATACTGCCCCTATACTGCCCTAGCCTGCCCCTTGGAATTGAACATAATGGTACGTCATATAACTTTGCATATAGACAAGGTTCTGTTGCATATAAATCTGACTTCCTGTTAGATTTAATTTTAGTTTTAATTATCATGATATAAAATAATGGATGTGGGGGCCTTTTGGTGGGAGTGATTTTTTTTTTTTTTGGGGGGGTGAGGGGGCTGCATTTCATTCTTGGACCCAGGCAGCACAATGTCTTGGGCCAGCCCTGTCAGCAGTCATATGAAAGGGAAGAAGTGTCATGGCCCCAGGGCTTCTGTCAATGGACGTTGTTTTCCTGCGTTTCACACACAAGTCAAGACGCAAGTCAGGAAAATCCCATTGACTTGTACTGAGCAGTAGACATGGCAGTTCAAAGCTTGCGTTGCATTTCTGTGGACACGACATGCCCTGTTGGGATTCATTGGGCTCTCATCTCTGTGATGTTTTTGGTGGAAGGCGGCAAGTCTCCATGTTGCCTTGGCTTTGCACAGGGAAATCTTGACTGCGGTATTGCTGATGACCTTACCTCTCTAATCTATACCACCTGACTGCCCCAATAATGCCACAGCCACATCATTTGGATTTAAGTGGCCATAGCAGCCTTTTATTAACAAACCATAAATAAGAAAATAACTTATTAATTCCATTCGGTATAAACAACATAGTTCTCACCCATAATGAACCTAACTGACTTTTCCATGAGTCGTACTCACAACCGTTGTATGCGGAATCGATCGTTCGTATGCGCGATTTTGAGCAGCCGACATACGACGGTCATACAACAGGAATTGTATGAGCAGACTAGAAAACTTGGTCGTACCAAAAATCTCTCATACGACCGTTGTATCGTGTGTACAAAGAAGTTGGTACAACAAAGTTGTATTGTGCAAAACACGCATGCTCCGAAGTCAGGAACGGCCGGATACTAATTACGTGCACCTGAACGTTCTTCTGCGGACGTACGATCGTGTAGTGCAGTCAGTATGCTGCATACAACAGCCAACATACGATTCAACACGATCGTACGTGCGATCGTCGTCCCGTGTGTATGGGGCTAAAGGTTAATGAAAACATGTTTTCTTCTATTGGCTGTATCAACCACCACATTCCTATCCTGGCCCCCAGCCTCAGTTACACCGGCTCAGGGACATTTTAATGGCAGTTTTCCACCTTCTGCAGCCCGATGGACATTACCCCCTTATTGACGTCACTGAGTAGGGAAGGTAAACCCATACCGAGATGGGCCAAACCCATTACCCTCCATGTGGCACTGCTACATGTTGATTTTGTACGGTGCATAGTAAGAAAAAGAATGTGGTTAAATCCTGCTTTACGGGAAGAGAATATAGGGTCAAAGATTATATTAATTGCAATACAACAAATCTATGCTATGGAATGCATGACTTACATAAAGGATAACTCAACACTATCATGGTGCCCCTTATACAGAGGATAAAGGTTTATCCAATGTGCCAAAATACTATGTCCATGGAGATGGGGGGGTCTCTCTTCATTTACATTCTATGGATTGGAAAAAATTAAACTTCCACTGGGGGGGGCATACATAAAATTCTCCTCAAACGGGAAGTCTGGTGGATTTTTAATATGAAGACCCGGATACCAGATGGTATGAGTTTTAGGCCTCATACACACGGGCGTTTTTTGACGCCGGTGTCTACTGACGTTTTTTTCTGCTCCCCATGTTAGTCAATGGCCCCATAAAAACGTCGGCGTTTTTGAGCTGTAGGTGGCGTCGGCGTTAGAGAGCAGAAAGTAGAACCCACAGCCCTCGCGTTCTGAGACTGCAAAATGTTGGCGTTTTTTGACGCCGACGCCACAAAGCGCCAACTAACGCCAACTAATATTGTACCGGCGTTTACCGGCGTTTTTTGACGCCAACGTTTTTAGGTTGAAAAATAGCAGAGGGATGATTTTTTTTTAAAAAACGCCTATTGACACCGACGCTCACTAACGCCAAAAAACGTCAATACATAACGCCAAAAAACGTCGCCTTTTTTTCCTTGACGTCGGGCCCGACGTTTTGTTTATTTTTTTATATACGCCCGTTTGTATGAGGCCTTAGGCATGATGTCGACTTATTTTAGACATAATTCTTTTGACGCATCTTTGAGCTAACCATTTCTTATCCCCCTCTTTTTTTTCAAGCAGGTAATCTATAAAATTGTTGTCATATAGAATAGACTATCTAGAACTATCTCTTTATGTTTTACCTCTTTTAGAATATGCGTGAGAATATGATAAGGCACTGTTCTATATAGACAATACGATGGATCTACTTATTATTATCTCTTGCCTAATATTGCTGTAAAAACACCATTTGAACACCGGGTCAATTCTGACATTTCTCTCCTACATGTAAAAATCATAATTTTTTTGCTAGAAAATTACTCAGAACCCCCAAACATTATATATATATTTTTAGCACAGATCCTAGAGAATAAAATGGCGGTCATTGCAACTTTTTATGTCACGCTGTATTTGCGCAGCAATTTTTCAAACGCTTTTTTTTGGAAAAAAAAAAGTTTCATGAATTAAAAAAACTGAAAAAAAAACTGAATAGTAAAGTTAGCCCAATTTTTTTGTATAATGTGAAAGATGATGTTACACCGAGTAAATAGATACCCAGCATGTCACGCTATAAATTGCGCCCACTCGTGAAATGGCGCCAAACTTTGGCACTTAAAAATCTCCATAGGTAACGCTTTAAACATTTTTACTGGTTACATGTTTAGAAGTACAGAGGAGGTCTAGTGCTAGAATTATCGCTCTCGCTCTAACGCATGCGGCGATACCTCACATGTGTGATTTGAACATTGTTTACATATGTGGGCGGGGCTTACATATACGGTCGCTTCTGTGTGCAAGCTTGCAGGGACAAGCGCTTTAATTTTTTTTATTATTACTTATTTTACCTTTATTTTTTTATTTTTACACATTTTCTTTACATTTTTGATCACTTTTATTCCTATTATAAGGAATGTAAACATCCCCTGTAATAGGAATATTGCGTGACAGGTCCTCTTTATGGAGAGCTATGGGGTCAATAAGACCCCACATCTCTCCTCTAGGTTGGAAAGACCTAGATCAGAAAAAAAAAAAAAAAACAGCAATCTCTGTCTTTTCAGCCAAGCTCACCGGCATTATTTACATCACGTGACCCGGACGTGACGTCATACGTTGTGCACGGACCTCTGAGGCGCATAGAGATGATTGCTGATCATCTGCATCTGTGTGGAGAAGGTGCGTGCATCTAAGAACTTTATCTAATGCTGCACTGATCAGAGCGGTGTTTGCACCTCTTTGATAAACCCATTACACTCCACCTACTGTTTTTTGACCATGGCCAACTATTAAAAACTTAAGACCCCTGTCTACTGCTATGACAAACCCAAACCCATGTGCAAAGAACACCCACAGCAACAGCCACCCCACAGTACCCTTTGCCCATTGAAGAAGAACAACTATAGGAAAAAATGGACCTTGCAAAAACTTTAGAAAATTGAGGGGTGGGAGGGAGGAAGGACGGCAAGTGTCTTAGTTACTTACCTGGCTCCCACTGACCAACTCCCACCCTTCTGCTAGACCACTGATGCCACCCCCCCCCCCTTTGGTCATCCAATAAGGTAAGCTTTACTCACTTTTCAAACCTTGCTTTGTGCACTGGTCCAAATCATTTGGTGGAGGGGGATTATGGTGTGGGGTTGTTTTTCAGGGGTTGGGATTGGCCCCTTAGTTCCAGTGGAGGGAACTCTTAAGCGTCAGAATACCAAGGCATTTTGGACAATTTCATGCTCCCAACTTTGTGGGAACAGTTTTGGGGATGGCCCCTTCCTGTTCCAACATGACTGCCCACCAGTGCACAACACCAGTGCACAAAGCAAGGTCCATAAAGACATGGATGAGCGAGTTTGGGGTGGAGGAACGTGACTGGCCTGCTAGACCACTGGTGCCACCCCCCCCCCCTTTGGTCATCCAATAATGTAAGCTTTACTCACTTTTAAAACCTTGCTTTGTGCACTGGTCTAAATCATTTGGTGGAGGGGGATTATGGTGTGGGGTTGTTTTTCAGGGGTTGGGATTGGCCCCTTAGTTCCGGTGAAGGGAACTCTTAAGGCGTCAGAATACCAAGACATTTTGGACAATTTCATGCTCCCAACTTTGTGGGAACGGTTTTGGGGATGGCCCCTTCTTGTTCCAACATGACTGCGCACCACTGCACAAAGCAAGGTCCATAAAGTCATGGGTGAGCAAGTTTGGTGTGGAGGAAGTTGACTGGCCTGCACAAAGTCCTGACCTCAACCCAATAGAACACCTTTGGGATGAATTCGAGCGGAGACTGCGAGCCAGGCCTTCTCATCCACATCAGTTCCTGACCTCACAAATGCGCTTCTGGAAGAATGGTGAAACATTCCCATAAAAAATCCTAAACCTTGTGGACAGCCTTCCCAGAAGAGTTGAAGCTGGCATAGCTGCAAAGGGCTGGCCAACTCAATATTGAACCCTATGGCCTAAAACTGGGATGCCATTAAAGTTCATGTGCGTGTAAAGGCAGGCGCCCCATTACTTTTGGCAATATAGTGTATGTACTTTTTGTTTAGGGTGACAACACTCAGTCTCTCCACTGCTCCCCAGTAAAGTCACCCTGTTGCATATGCTTCTAGTAGGGACTTGAAGGCTGGCCATAGATGGATCAATTTTTTTTTTCGTTCAGCCCAAAAAAACATACAGGTTCCTCAACCCACATATTACATGTGGACATGTGGATGTCTCCCTGCTGAGACATTGTATTCTGTCAGCGGGGACTCTCCACTGTGAAAAATACACTGATCAGCGGCTGCAGCTGCTGATTGACAAAACAATTTCCAGGCCAGTTTGATAGAAGAAGAAACAGCGTTTTGCACACATGCACACATTTTTCAAGTGCAGTTTACAAGCGTTTTTGCATGTGTATTAGGAACGGAGGAAGGAAAGCAGGAGAGTAGAGGAGAATTATTGTTCAGGTGGGAATCGTGCGCAAAAACATGCAAAACCGATTTTGACACGCATTAGCAGCACAGCTCCATAAAAAGTTCATATACCTTTTTGAGCGTTGAGCCACTGAGTGTAGAGATGTAAGCAGCTTGTCTTGAAAATAAAATGAGATACCTACTGCTAAGCGTTGTTGCCCATTGGCTTAGTTGCAAAAAACACTTGCAAAAACATTCAGGTGTGAATAGGGGCTTAGACAGTAGTCACTTCCCACCCAGTGCTTTGTTCATCCCCTTTACCTTTCTTGCAGGGTTATCTAGAAATGTAAAGTTTCCAGAATTTTGGAAACCATGGAAAAAAAAAAAAAAAAACAACCCACACACACACCACATCTTATCCTGTTTTTTTTTCTGGAAAAAAATTGGATTTTTTTTTTTGAAAAATTAAAACGCAAAATTTCAGCGTGGAGTAATTTTACAAATTGAAAGTGATTTTGTTACACTGGGAAAGTGAAATGCAGTGTATATAAAATTATTATTATTCTTGAGATTAAAGAAAAATCTTGAAATAAAGTACAGCTGATTCAGTAAATAAGCTAAACTTGCTTTTTAAAACATATTTTTTTTATTACAAATGGAACAAGGACTGTATGCTAAAGCAGTGTTCCACCCAAAAGTGGAACTTCCACTTATCTGATCCCCCCCCCCCCCCTCCCAGTGCCACATTTGGCACCTTTCATGGGGGAGGGGGGGGAGCGGGTACCTGGTTTTTGACAGGTACCCTGTCCCCACTTCTGTCAGACCTTGCTGCGGCATGTTACGTCAAAAGTCCGGCTTCCTCCTCCTCCCTCCACTGCCGGGCCAGTAAGAGAACGAAGTGCGCCTCGCGCATGCGCAGTAGGGACTCAGCTGTGAAGCAAGGTTTCCCTGCTGGGTTCCCTTATCAGCAATGGCGGCGACAGCACCCAACAGCCGATGGAATCTTCAGCAGTGCTGCCAACATCGCTGGACTCCAGGACAGGTAAATGTCTTATTATTAAAAGTCAGCAGCTACAGTATGTGTACAGTATGTGTAGCTGCCAACTTTTATATTTGGAGTGGAGAGGCTGAACTCCACTTTAACCCATTCCCAGTGCGCCTCCCACCCCTTTAAGAGCTTCGGGTCATGTGGACGCTGTAATTGGTTGTCACAGCAGTCACATGATCAGAAAGCGTCTGATCGTAAGTATGCATCGGGAGCTTTCCAGTCCGCTCCGCTCAGCACAGAAAAGTGTTTACACAGGGCCGCGTATATGCGAACCTTTGGTGAGAAGAAGTTAAGAACATTTCAACTCCTTAGAGGCTAATGGCAGTGTTGCCAACCTCCGGCAGCATTTTTTACTGGCAAAACACGGAAAATTTACTGGCGGAGCACATTTTTTACTGACAACTTTAAAAATAATAGAACTCCTATTAAAAACTAAGACAGTTGATATTTAAACACAACATGGAAACACTGACAATACCGTTATCAAGTAATTTGTCTGGTTTACACTTAAAAAGTCAGCACAGCGTGACAACTTATCAGACCCTGATATTTATAGACAGCTGTAAAAAAATCACTGATTTTTACAAACTGTCCGTAAATTTACTGGCGGTTGGCAACCCTGGCTAGTGGTTGTCTAAATTATGAATATTATTATTATACAGGATTTGTATAGCGCCAAAAGTTATGGACTTGTGTCTTTTTTCGACCTGACTAGCTATGTAGCTATGCTATATATAATGTTTGGGGGTTCTGAGTAATTTTCTAGCAAAAAAATGATGATTTTCACATGTGGGAGAGGAGTGCCAGAAATGGCCCGGATGGGAAGTGGTTAAGTAAAAACACATTTTGTGATATAATGGGCTTTAGTTTATTATCATCAAGATGCAATAATAGCTTCATCCCAGGTAACGGAAAACACCAGTATCTCGAGCAGGTTGATGCACACTTGTCACAACTGGTCCTCTTCCTCGTTCCTGTGCCAAGTAAACTTGGCAAGCTGTGGGAGGGAGGCAGGAGAGATGAAGGCCTGGACCTGTGCAGACACGTCCTTGCAGACTGTACTTTCCTGACACTCAATGGAACTGAAGAAATGGCTGGGATAAATTACGGAACATCTTCAACGTTAAAGAACCGGTCCATCTAAATGTGACCAGCTACTATTAGATATACTATGACCTGGATAAATGAGACCCTTCACAGACGTATCTCCACTTACTAATGGCAGCAAGTGCCAGAACCATTTCCTCTGCAGTCGTAAAGCAACCTATTCCCTTATATTGGAGAAGGTCAGATTGTCTTTGGGCTTCTTCACATGGGCGGCCAGGCGGTGGTGGTAAAAGCAGCAATTTTACTGCCCACAACTCCCCCACCTAAACAAGAGCATGCAGTTGCTCAAGGCTGTGAACATGCCACAGCCAAATGGCATGGTGCATTCAACAGAGGGTACTGCTGCCCATGGTGACCCATTCAAGTGCATCGGGCTGTGTCGTAACCGCCCTGCAACCACCTGCAATGCATGGTTGGTGGTTAATCCTTTTTGAGGCTCGGCTCACACCTATGCGTTTAATGCTTTTTGCAGAAATGCACTACAGTCCATATAACATGATTTCCTGTGGGACACGTTCAATATTTTCAGCCACTGCACTTTTGGAAAGGGTCAGGGACTTTTTTTAAAAGCAAAACGGTGCATTTTTGGTTCAATAGACTTCAATGGAGAAGCTGCAGAAAAGCTTGTAGTGCGTTTTTGCCGCCATTTTGCCACAATTTGCGTTCTTTAATCTGCCCAACAAGAAATTGGCCAAAAAAAAAAGCTTAAAAAATGCAAAAGGCTGAAAACGCATTTGCAAAAATGCAAATGCACAGCAAATAGTAGTGCAGAACCGCATCAAAATTAAACTGTGTAGGTGTGAACAGAGCCTTAGGGTTAAAACAGGCAGTGAGCACATAATGGGGTTGACTTACTAAAGGCAAATATACTGTGCGCGGCAAGTGCAGTTACTCTAGACCTTAGTAAATGAGGGGAAGCTCTGTTGATCTCTATCATCCAATCACGTGCAAGCAAAAATGCATTTTTTAATTCTTTTTAAATTTTCCTTGCACGTGATTGGGTATTCTTTGCAAAGTGAATCTTTACCTCATTTACTAAGCTCTGGAGCAACTGCCCTTGCAGTGCCTAGTCTATTTGCCTTTAGTAAATCATCTCTATTGCCTTCTCACCGCCTGTCAAACGCTTGTAAAACGCACTCACAAAAATTGTATATGTGTGCAAAACACTAAAAGAATGTATCTATAGATGGAATAGGCAGTGCTAGATATGATGGTATAAGGCAGCTAGCAATAGGTATATATACAAACCCCAAAAGTGCAAAATAAAATGAAAAATTCAGAACCTAAATGATAATAATAAACAGCACTCCACTAGATGAAACAGGTAGTCCAAATGGTCTTCTAATCACAGTATCCACTCTGCGCCACTAGGGGGAGCTTGAATCACAGCAGCACTGCATGGGAAGAAGATTGCACACAGCATGGAGCCAGAAACAGAAGGAGGGATCGGAAATACTGTAGTAAATCATTCAACTCATCCAATGGCCGGCACCTCCAAAAACAGAAGTGGTGGCGTGACGTTGGAGTGTAGCCGAGCCGTGATGCCTTGAATTTGCATGAACAGGGTTGGTGGAAGGATTTTTGACACCCTAGGCAAAACCTTATTTTGCCGCCCCCCCGGCTCCACCCCTGACCCCACCCCCTTTACCCTGCCCAGCCTGATCAGCGCCAATCAAATGCAGCCTGATTAGCGCCAATCAAATGCAGCCTCACCAGTGCCAATCAAATGAAGCCTCACCAGTGCCAATCAAATGCAGCCTCACCAGCGCCCATCAAATACAGCTTCACCTATGCCCATCAAATACAGCCTCACGGGGGGTGGGGGCGGAGGGGATGTATTTGGCAGATCAGTCACTATTTCTATATACATTTGCAAATGGCATGTGATAATACAATCTCATTATCTCAGTCAGCCTTCCAGCCTCTGATCTCCGTGTCCCATAACATGCCAGGCTGCATCCTGCACAGCACCCTCCACATGGGGGTGGGGGGCGGCTATGGTGCTGGCCAGTGACTGTAGTGACATGCATAACATGCCAGGATGCACAGCTGCTCCTCTCCAATTCTCGACTACAATGATGACATGATTGAAGCAGCTGCCATCCATGGCTCTGCTCTCTGACGACATGAATCAATGCAGAGCAGCCAGTGACAGATCAACAGCGGCCAGGTGCCCTAGGCGACCACCTCCTCCGCCTAGTGGTAGAGCCGGCCCTGGGCATGAAACGTGTCGGGTCTACACGCTAACGTGCTTCCATTTTCATAGTTGGCGGTTATTGGATGAGTTGAACAACTTACTAAAAGAGTGCCTGTATAAGCACTTCCATAAACCCTTACTAGGTGTGAATAGAAGCCAAGGCAACCAATACATTCATCTTTTGTTTCGTCTAAGTAACGTGTTGAACAAAAAAAATAGATCTGATTATCCCATTCACATATTGGACGTGGATGGAGGAATCCAATCGCTGTGCTGTTGTGTTCTGACTGCAGGGAGACTTTCCCGTCATCAGAATACTATAATCAGTGCTGCCAGTGATAGCCGGTGGCACTGATCAGTTGGGAAAAACCTAACAGGCTGGTAGGGAAATCAATCAGTAAGTCGAATACATGGATCCAAGTTTGGCTGGTTCCTGCTGAATCGGACAAATTTAAAGAGTAACTCCATTTTTGTTGGAAAAAAAAAATATTCCCCTATGTGAGATCTATGTACATTACAAGGATTTTAACAAACTTTGTTGCAAATTCTTACATTTTGTTATTCTGTAGAAATCCCTGTGTGTTTGTATGGGCCCATGTGCATACTGAATCAAGTGGGAGTGGTTTCAAAATTATCAACCAGCAGCTGCACCTGCAGGGCTCTAATGAGGAAAATCGCAGGGTCTGCATCCCCTTATATGCGATTTCCTATTGGAAGTATCGAGAGCTTTTTTCTGAGAGAATAGGTTCAGAAACCCTTCTGGGTCACTTGTTGTCTCTGCCCCCTACCCACTTCCAAGCACCATTTCTTGTCTCTGCACCCTACCCACCTCCAAGCACTGTTCCTTGTATCCACCCCCTACCCTCCTCCCAGTACCGCCCCTTTTAGAGAATACAGAACTATCATTAGAGGATACGGAAGTATAATAAGTTGTATGGAATTTTTTAATAATACAGTATAGCATAAAAATAGATCCCCCAAATCCAGCAGCAATAGACCCCCAGCAACAGTGGACCCCAACAACAACAATCCTGGCAGCAACAAGAGATTTCCCAACAGCCATTTCGGCAACAATAGACCCCTCCCTCAACATTAGATCATTCCCGGCAACAATTGACCCCCCAGCAACTTAAGCCCAACCAGCAATAATATATAGCCCATCCAGCAACAAAAGACCCCCCACCCGAAAAAAATAGACCTCCCCAGGAACAATAGACGGCCACACAAAAATAGAGGTTTTCCAGCAACAATAGATTCCTCAGCAGCCAGCAAAAATAGAGCCCTCCCTCAAAAATAGATCCCTTTCAGAAACAATTGACTCCACCCGCAACATAAGCCCCCCACCAGCAACAATAGACCACCATGCAAAAATAGAACCCCTCCAGGAAGAATAGATTCCTCAGCAGCCAGCATCAATAGACCCTCCAGCACAACCTAGCACCCCTTGCCATTACAAACAGTCTGTGCTGGAGGTGCCGGAACTGCGTTCCCCCGCATTCCCACTGAAAAAAAAGCCCTGGAAGTATCTCGCCAAAATTGCATTTTTGTTGCAGGGAATGCCTGAAATCTGACTTGTATCTTAGTGCAGACTTCTGAGAAAATCAGCGAGCCAATCACACATGCAGGAAAGTTTGTATCTGGGGGGCGTTCTGTACACATTTTGTGTACAGAACACCTCCAGGTGGCCATATTGCATTTTCAGAAAATTACAGAGCTGCAGATTGAAAAGGAAAGGTAATTTTATCCACTTGCTTACTGGGCAATTACACCCCTCCTGCCCAGACCAATTTTCAGCTTTCAGCGCTGTCACACTTTGAATGCCAATTGCGCGGTAATGCTACACTGTACCCATATGACATTTTTATATTTTTTTCCCCCACAAATAAAGCTTTCTTTTGGTGGTATTTAATCACTGCTGGGTTTTTTATTTTTTGCTAATAAAAAAGACAAAAAAAAAGACTGAAAATTTTGAAAAAAAACCCAAAACCATTTCTTAGTTTTTTTATAAAATTTTGAAAACTGGTAAATTTTTTCCTTCACTGATGTGTGCTGATGAGGCTGCACTGATGAGCACTGATGAGGCGTTGCTGATGGGCACTGATAGGTGGCACTGATAAGCACTGATGAGGTGGCACTGATGGGCACTGATGGGCGGCACTGAAGGGCACTGATTGGTGGCACTGAAGGGCTCTGATAGGTGGCACCGATAAGCGGCACTGATAGGTAACACTGATGGGTGGCATTGATGGGCATTGGTAGGTGACGCGGATAGGCAGGACTGATGGGCATTGATTGGCAGCACTGGTGGGCAAAGGTAGGTGGCACTGTGGGCACTGGCAGGTGGCACTGGTGGGTAATGATAGGTGGCACTGACAGGGGGCACTGGTGGGCACAGACGAGCCATCCGCGGCTCTCTGTGCGAGGGACCAATGTCCCTCTGACAGAAGCCGGCGATCGGCTTCTTTTTCCCCTCATGCTGTCACGCTGAAAAAAATACGGATCACCGATCTTCTATTTACATCACATGATCAGCTATCATTGGCTGACAACTTATCACGTGGTAAGGGGGCGGAACCGCTCTCACTACTCCGATCTGTGATCAGCTGAGTCTCATGGCTGCGCGCAACCCGCAGGGACGCGCTGACAGCGCATGCTCGGGAGGATGTACAAGGATGCCCTCCCGGCAATTCAGGTCCACACTAAGGCTTTTTTGGCTATAGTGCGGGGGTGTAGTGGTTAATAACATTGAATTACAATATGATTTGTGTGGCAATTGTATATGCGATATATATATATATACACACACACACATATACAGTATATTGTATATATATATTTTTTTTTTTTTGCTATTTTTTCCCCCCACAAAAGTGGAGTTACCCTTTAAATTCCTGTATGGTCGCCTTTAAATGGAACACCAAATAATCCACCTTACATTTTCTGTTTACCTCCATTCTTCTGCTACTGTTTGCATAAGCTCATGTGAAATCCAAATCTCCATTCTGTAAAGAGGCAGTTATCACACAGCGGTAAATAAAAAGTGAATATTTGATATGTGTAATATGCTGCATAAAATGACAGCGCTATATAAGTACCTGTAATAATAATATTCTAGATTCCATGGAATGGATCATGGACAGCAGATTCCTGTATAGACATCACTGAATAATGTTAGTTATAAGCACTATTTCCAAAATGTGTGGGCTTGCTGACCTGTCTTGAATAATCATATTTTTCAGGAGGGTGCAGTCATGCGTTCTAAAAAATGCACGTCTTTTCTGATTTGTCAACTCTGATTCCGGCTGGCCCTGACAGTGAATGCAATACAGTCAGTGGTGCACTATATTCCTCAACAATATCCCTGGATTTAAAGTAGAACTCAAGGCTCAACTTTTTTTTTTTTTTTCATTTTACAGAAGTTTAGATTGTTACCCCTGTCATTTTTTTTTATTGCTATCCCATTAGGGGTTGGATGTCCAATGGGGAAATTTCCCTTCACTTCCTGTGCCATAGCCCACACAGGAAGTGAGAGAGAAACCCTCCAAAGTGAGGGAATTCCCAGATCTGATGTTCCTATTGGAAGATTTCCCCTCTATTCCTATATTGGTGACAACCCAAAAACAAATTAGGATTTTCTTTCACTCTTAGGACTCATACACACGGGCGTAATAGCAAAACGTCGGGACCGACTGCGTTTTGCATCGGCGTTAGGCAGCGTCAGTGAGCATCAGCGTCAATAGGCGTTTTGTTTAAAAAGAACATTCCTTTGCTATTTTTTAACCTGAAAATGCCGGCGCTAAAAATGCCGGTTAACGTCGCCAATGCGCATAAGTGAGCATTAGTGAGCTTTATGCCGGCTCAGCGTCAAAAATGCCCAAACGCTACAGCCTCGGAATGCGTTTGTCCTGCGTTCGATTTACAGCTTAAGAATGCCGACAGCTCAAAAACGCTGGCGTTTTTATAGGGCCATTGAATAACATGGAGAGCTGAAAAAAAGCGCTAAAAAACGCCCGTGTGTATGAGGCCTAAAAGCGGAGTTCCACCCAAAAGGGGGGAGTGGATACCTGTCAAAAACAGGTACTTGTTCCCACTTCCATGTAAAGACACCGCAACGACCTACGTAATTTACGGCCCCTCCACCATCCCCCCGCTGCCTTCTGGGAGACACACAGGTCCCAGAAGACGACGGGACCACTTCCCGTTTCCCCTAGTAAGGATGCCGGTGCCTGCACCTGAAGCCGATGGACGGGTCGGCTTTGAGTGCCCACACTGCGGGCTCCCTGGACAGGTAAGTGTCCTTATATTAACCACTTCAGCCCCAAAAGGATTTACCCCCTTGTGACCAGGCCATTTTTTGTGATACGGCACTGCTTTGCTTTAATTGACAATTGCGCGGTCGTGTGACGTTGCACCCAAATAAAATTGATGTCCTTCTTTCCCCACAAATAGAGCTTTCTTTTGGTGGTATTTGATCACCTCTGCATTTTTTATTTTTTGCGCTATAAACAAAAAAAACAATTAAAAAAAAAAAATATATATGAATTTTTACTTTCTGCCATAAAACACATCCAATAAAAATATGTAAAAAAATCTAATTTCTTCATCAATTTAGGCCAATATGTATTCTGCTACATATTTACATAGTAAAAAAACCAAAAAGCATATATTGATTGGTTTGCGCAAAAGTTATGGCATCTACAAACTATGGGATATAGTTATGGAATTTTTATTATTTAATTTTTTTTACTAGTAATGGTGGCGATCAGCAATTTTTAGCGGGACTGCAACATTGCGGCAGACTTCAAACTCAGCTTCTAACCTCAGCTTGTTCAATCAAGCTTTGACAATAAAACCTTGAAGCTGATTGGTTTCCTTGTGGAGCTGCACCAAATTTTGCACTTTCAAGCTTTAGTAAATCAACCCCTAAGTGACACTTTTTGGGCACAGTGACACCAATACAGTGATCAGTGCTAAAAAAAATGCACTGTCACTGTGCTAATAACACTGGCAGAGAAGGGGTTAACATCAGGGGCGATGAAAGGGTTAAATGTGCTCCTAGGGAGTGCTTTCTTACTGTGTGGGGAGTGGTTTAACTGTAGGTAGACAGAGTTTAGCAGAAATACAAGATCTCTGTCTTCCTAACTAGAAGAACGGCGATCTGCCTTGTTTACATAGGAAGACCGCCATTATTCCTCTCTCTGAACAATCGCCAGGTTCCCAGCAGACATTGGGTCTGGTGGACACACTGATTGGCTCCCACTCCATATCAGGAGTGGGTCGTTGGCAGTGCACGCCCTAGACCCAAAGAAAAATATCACGTACAGGTACGTGATTTTGCGTTTAAGGTCCGCTCTGCTGCTGTATATGTACGTGGGGCAGTCATTAAGGGGTTAAAAGTCAGTAGCTACAGTATTGGTAGCTGCAGACTTTTAATTTTTTTTAATACAGGCTGGAACTCTGCTTTAATGGTAATGGTAAACCGGACAAATAGAGAGGGCGAGTCTTCTTAATGGGGACACAGACAGCAATAAAAACTTATAGATTCTAATCGCTCTTTCCAAAACTAAAATGAAAAAGTTTTGCCCTTAGGCTCGGTTCACAATACTGCAACCTAAAAGTTGCACAACTTACACTGCGACTTTGCCAGGTGACTTCCTGGCGATTTGCTGGCGACTTGAGTACTACTTTGATGCGACTTTGAAGCCAGGGAGGGGCTACACTGCAGGGAATGCCTGTGTAATCTTCCTTTAATGTCGGATCCAAATCACATTAATATAGATGAGGATCCGACTTGGAGGCAACTTCCATTAAAGTCTATGGGCACAAGTCGGATAGAAGTCATCTTGAAGAATAGAAGAAAATGTCTTGGCGTCAGTGGTTGGAATAGAGCCCCATTATTGGTGTCAGTGGAAAGAATAGTGTCCCATCATTGGTGTGAGTGGGAGGAATAGTGCCCCATCTTTGGTGTCAGTGGGAGGAATAGTGTCCCATCATTGGTATTGATGGGAGGAATAGAGCCCCATTATTGGTATCAGTGGGAGGAATAGTGTCCCATCATTGGTGTGAGTGAGAGGAATAGTGCCTCATCTTTGGTGTCGGAGGGAGGAATAGTGCCCCATCTTTGGTGTCAGTGGGAGGAATAGTGTCCCATCATTGGTGTCAGTGAGAGGAATAGTGTCCCATCATTGGTGTCCATGGGAGAAATAGTGTCCCATCATTGGTGTGAGTGGGAAGAATAGTGCCCCATCATTGGTGTCAGTGGGAGGAATATTGTCCCATCATTGGTGTGAGTGGGAAGAATAGTGCCCCATCTTTGGTGTCAGTGGGAGGAATAGTGTCCCATCACTGGTGTGAGTGGGAAGAATAGTGCCCCATCTTTGGTGTCAGTGGGAGGAATAGTGCCCCATCATTGGAGTCAGTGGGAGGAATAGAGCCCCATCATTGGTGTTAGTGGGAGGAATAGTGCCCCATCATTTGTATCAGTGGAAGGAATAGTGCCCCACCATTGATGTCAGTGGTAGGAATAGTGTCCCATCTTTGGTGTCGGTGGGAAGCATAGTGTCAGTGCCAGTGACAGGAACTATGCCCCAGTGGTATTACCCCCAGGGGTATGCCACAAGGGTCAGATAAATTCAAGCAAAGGGCCACATCCGGCCCTCGGGCTGCTGTTTGGAGACCACTGTCTTAAGATGATCATACACAGGGAAATCTGATAGTTTAATGGTAATTGCAATTTGTTCTCCCATAGAAATAAAAAAAAATAACCAAACGAAAATCCTACTATTTTTAACTGGCCACTGGACAATTGAGTTAAAGAATCCCTGATTCAACATAGCAGAAAATACGATTTCTTTCTATCTGATTGATTGATTGTGTTCCTGTTTTCAATCAATTTTTATTTTATCAGAATTTTTTAAAGGGGAACTACATTGCATCTGAGCACCACAAACCAAAAACACTATTTAATTTGTTTTTAACCACTTGAAGACCAAGTCTTTTCTGGCACTTTTTGTTTACAAGTTTAAATCAGTATTTTTTGCTATAAAATTACTTATAAACCCCCAAACGTTATGTATATATTTTTTGTTTAGTAGAGACCCTAGAGAATAAAATGGTGATTGTTGCAATTTTTTTTATGTCTCACGGTATTTGCGCAGCAGGTTTTTTTTTTGGGAAAAATACATTTTAATTCATTAAAAAACAAAACACAATATATACCCCAATTGTTTTGCATAATATAAAATATTGTAATGCCGAGTAAAGAGATACCTAACACGCTAGGCTTTAAAATTGCGCACGCTCGTGGAATGGGGACAAACTACGGTACTTAAAAATCTCTATAGGCGATGTTTTAAACGCCTTTACAGGTTACCTGTTTAGAGTGACAGAGGAGGTCTAGTGCTATATTTATTGCTCTTGTTCTAACATTCATGGCGATACCTCACGCGTGTGGTGCGAACACTGTTTACATGTGTATGTACGACTTACGTATGCATTTGCTTCTGTGCGTGAGCACGGAGGGATATTTTGTTTATTTTTTTATTTTTACATGTCTATTTTTTATTTTTTTGTACTTTTAAACCTATTACACCCCCCATGTCTCCTTTACCTTTAAAAGCAAAAGATTTTTTTAAAAATTCCACACTGGACCGGAAGTGACATCATGATATCGCTCCGGTGCTCCAAGGTCATAGAGTCGCTCAAAGATGATCTAGTCTTTAATCGCCTCTGTGACCAGCCAGCAGCACCGTCGGATCGTTTCTGGGGCGTGCTGGCAGAAACGGTAAGCCCGAGAAACACCAGTGAGCAGCCGCTTAGAATGTTTTCAAAGGAAAGCCAGCCGCCAGCTGAAAACAACAATACCGGGGTTATAGCTGATATCTGCGGCCATAATCCTGGTAAACGACTTGCAAATCTCAACATATAAACGTATTGTGCAATCTCACCCATCCATGTCTCCGTTGAACCATTGAAACAAAGGTAAGTATTTCTACCATTAGTTCCATTTGAATCTTTCAGGTTTTTACCAAAAACTGGGGATCATATTGCGTTTGTTTGCACCAAAATTGATTTGAGCATATTTTTTTACTGAAAATCTAGATTCCATAAACAGTAATGCAAATTATTATTAATATTATACAGGATTTATATAGTGCCAACAGTTTATGCAGCGTTTTACAATAAAAAAGATAGACAGTACAATGACAATACAGTTCAATACAGATGGAATAGGAGGGCCCTGCTCATGGAGCTTACAATCTAAAGGAAGTAATATGGTGTGACATAAAAAAAATTGCAACTGCCACCGTTTTATTTTACAGGGTCTCTACTTTCAAGGAATATATGTGCGCAAAAAAAAAAAAAAGCCTTTTGCAGCAAAAAGGTCAACCGATTTGATTATGTTCTTTTCATTCTATAAATACAGATAACTGGTGAGGGGAAAGAGGTGAACTTGGGTTGGGAAGCATATTGCACAATGGAGTTCTGCTTTAACAGACCATAATGGAGAAAACAAGAGAAATTTGTGGTTAGGGTGTACATAAAATTTAACTTTCTGGGATTATTTTTAATGGCCTATAGAAGGGAAGTAAAAATGTAAAGAATTACATAAATTATACTGTAAATAAATAAAAAGTGGAGAGGGATTAGGGGACTGGGGGGAGGTTATGTAAGAGAGAAGGGAAATTGAAAAGGGAATAAATGACCACGGCCAATATAGCCTGTCCAGAGCTTCAAATGCCCAGAATAAAATTGTGTGATTGTGTGTGTGTGTGTGTGTGTGGGGTGGGGGGAAATAAAACCAAGAAAAAAGGGAAGAGAGGAAAAACAAGAACAGAAAAGAAGAAGTGGGGAGAAGGAGAGAAGAGGAAGAAAGAGCGGAGAGAGGGGAATAGGGTACCCCAGGGGTTCTAGGCTGTTCAATACAGAACCATCACAGTTCTAAGAAACGGGAAGTCATTTGAGAAGAAGCAAAGTGGTCCAGCCAGGGTTACCAAACCCATTGGAATTTGTCATAAGGTTCCCCAAGGATCGCCGTCAACCTCTCTTTAATAAGCGTGCCATGGACCAGATTTTTGACCACTTCAAACCTCTCCAAGAACACGCTATGGTTTGTGAAAGATTAGAGTACATTCCTGAAAACTGAATTCTTTTGAATGAATACAAAGTACTTTGATTGGAGGAGGGGTGGATAAATCACCAATCACAGAGCACCTTGCATCCAATGAAAAAATGTAAGACATTTACTGAATGGAGGAGCAGGGATGCAGTCGACCTGCTGTGATCTCAGTATTTCAGGCAGAACTATTTTGCCAGGTTTTAATATAGAGTGACAGTCACAAATGCAAAATTATCATGTATGGTTGGGATCATAGACCTGCAGTCTTTATGCTGCTATGGAGGTGTGCTTGGAGAGTGCACCCGTGCAGGCTTCAGCTGACCTGGTACAAGGAAGCATGGAGACAAGGATCTGGGAAAGCACGGAAGACTGAACTCAACAGAATGACTAGAGTGCTGGTCTTACAGTCAGGCAGAAATACTAATAAGAGACACTTACAGCACTGGGCTTACAGCAAGTCTCTTACAGTAGTGGGATGAATATCGTGCCAAACCACAGGGGTAACAGTATCTATAAACATGGCAGTACACAGGGGTCCCAGGGAATGCAGGTACATAGAATACAGTTGGGGTGCAGGAAGAGTCTACAACAAGAAGGATACTGTACCTATAAGTACAGACAGTGGAGAAACCAACCTGCCTGCACTTACAGCGTAAAGCAAACAATTCCCAGACTGCGGTCCTCTAACTCAGTGGTTCTCAACCCTGCCCTTAAGTACCCCCAACAGGCCATGTTTTGGGAATTTCTGTTAAATAGCTGTCCAAAATACCAAGCCATTGACTCTCATTTAAAGCACCTTTGCAAGATAAAGGGAAGCCTGCAAACATGGCCTGTTGGGGGTACTTGAGGACAGGGTTGAGAACCACTGCTCTAACTCACTTGAGCTGGCAACTACTGGGAGCTAAGGGCCAATAAGCAGGCAAGAGTCCCTTGCAGCACTGGGTCACAGGGATCACAGGACAGTAGGGTTTACAGCCCAAGCTGGCAGTAGTGCACAGAAACAATGAGGTTCCTGCTGAACCGGCCGATATTCAAACTGTCTACGGCTGGCTTAAGGCAGCCTGAAACTCACAGTGGATCACAGAGAAGCAGAAAGGCTGAAAGCTGGCAAGGGTACACAGAGGCATAGGGACACTAGAATGCTCAGAGGATACAACAGGTGCAGAGATAGAGGTTGCAGGCAAGAACACACAGGATGCCACTGGGGACAGACTGGAAGACACTGGAAACACTGGGGTATGAAGATCACAGTGGAAGGCAGTGGGAGATGCTTGCCAACAATTACTAGGCACAAGGGAGGTCTGGCTATGAGAACACTAGGAATTTTGGGGTCGCCAGCAGTCTCCCAGAAAGTATGGGACTAGTAGAAACACTGGGGAACCCTAGGAATCTTCTCCACTAGAAACACTGGGGAACCCTAGTAATCTTCCCTATTGGGAAACTCAAGGATTTTTTTCCACTAGGAAACCCTGGGGAACCCTAGGAATCTTCACCACTGGGGAACCCTAGGGATCTTCTCCACTGGGAACACTAGGAATCTTCTCCACTAGGAAACACTGGGGAACCCTAAGAATCTTCTCTCTTAGGAAACACTGGGGAACCCTAGGAATCTTCTCAGACATACAAAGTCTCTGGTGAACCTGTAGCTAGGAACACAAGCTGTTGCACAAACTATGCCTGAGGCAATAAGCTCAGCTCAAAAAGGAAGGAAGATGCTCCGGTTGGGCTGGTCATGTGGCTAATTAACAGCAGGCGGTTAACCAGCCTTGAACACAAGTAGGATAACAGGTAACAGCAGAAGTGGGGAACCCTAGGAATCTTCTACACTAGGAAACATTGGGGAACCCTAGGAAGCTTCTCCACTAGGAAACACTGGGAAACCATAGGAATCTTCTCCACTGGGGAACCCTAGGAACCTTCTCCACTGGGGAACCCTAGGAATCTTCTCCACTGGGAAACACTGGGGAACCCTAGGAATCTTCTCAGAAATACAAAGTTTCTGGTGAACCTGGTGCTAGGAATGCTAGCTGTTGCATAAACTATGCCTGAGGCAATGAGCTCAGCTTGAGAAAGGAAGATGCTCTGGCTGGGCTGGTCATGAGGTAACAGCAGAACCTTGCAAGTTAAAGCCATGGAACTACTTGCACCCGCCTGCCTGCTGGTCTTTGGGAATAGAGGAGGCAGATAATTTGCAAATCTACATAATGTATATGGAATAGTGAATAAATGCTAAGTAATGTATAAGGGTAATGCTTCCAAGTATGTATTTTCTCTCACAGAGTTTTCAGTAGTCCACTGACAATGACTTTTGCTTTTCTGCCCAGAAAGAGCACACCATCTTTGTTCAGGCCTCAGCATCTACTTATTGAATTGTGATGCCAGCACAGAGATGACATATGTGTGTAAATCCTGGTGCCTATAAAGCTACTGGCAGTGTTATTATTATTATTATTATACAGGATTTATATAGCGCCAACAGTTTACGCAGCGCTTTACAATGTAAAAGCGAGACAATACAGTTACAGTACAATAAAATACAAGAGGGTTAGCATGGTCCCGCTCAGAAGAGCTTACAATCTAATAGGGTTGGTACAAAAGGTTGTAACTGTGGAGAATGAGCTGATGGAAATAATAGGAAATTATTTAGAGGTGTGATAGGCTTACCTGAAGAGATGAGTTTTCAGGGATTGCCTGAAGGCAGCCAGAGTAGGAGATAGCCAAACAGATTGAGGTAGCGAGTTCCAGGGGATGGGAGAGGCCTTGGAGAAGTCCTGGAGATGGGAGGAGGAGACAAGGGAGCTTGAGAGCAGAAGGTCTTGAGAGGAGTAGAGAGGATGCTTACCTGAAGGTTAAAGTGGTTGTCATGGGTTGACAACCACTTTAAGTTGAGAAGTTGAGCTGTAGCTGGGCTGTTAACATTAACAGGGATGTTGAAGTCGCCAAGAATGATAATAGGTATGGCAAAGCCATGAAAAAGCGTGAAACTGGTCCAGGAGGCCGATAAATTGCTGCAATCCTCAGAGAAATGGGAGGAAACAGGCAAATGCAGTGTGCCTCGAAAGAAGAGAGGGATAGAAAGGGAGGGGTAGGAAAGACTTGGAAGGTGCTTTGGGGTATAGAAGGAATCCAACTCCACTTCCCCTCCGCCCATTGGGTCTGGGGGAGGGAGTCCAGTGGAGGCCACCATAGGAGAGGGCAGCAGGAGAAGCCGAATCAAAATCTTGAAGCCTGGTTTCAGTTATGGTGAGTATGGTAAAGCAATGAGAGATAAAAAGGTCATGCACAGATGTGAGCTTGTTACAGATGTTAATAAATGTCTCAGTCAAAGACCTCACTGGATATGCATAATGCTTCTGTATATTGTGATATGTCAGGGGTATATTATTGCAGAATTGGAAAGCTACTGAAAGACTCACTTTAAACTGGGTTACATCCAATGTTCCCCGTTGAAATGTTTTACTTAATTAAAATCTGAAATAGGAGGTAATGGTAAGAACAAGTAATTACACTTCAGACACATAAAATTAATTTTCACGGTATGCTGATAGACAGGGACACTCCCAGGAACAAATATTTAAGCCTGGTGGGACTGCTCTTGTAAATTAAATTCAGTCGCTCCTACGATTTATGTCATAAGGTGAAAGGTGTGGCTTATGGCATTACTGAGTAAAGCATAATGATGATTCAGGCCCAAAATGTTCTACTTAAACCACCCAACAACTACATCTACCAAGACATGCCACGATCGAGCACAAACTTCTACTGCCCATCTAAACCCAATCGCTAAAATCTCCTATAATCTTTAACATGCTAAAGATTGGTGGTCCTGCCATGAAGGCCCTTGTTCAAGCACTTCCTGCAATAGGGGGGCAACACTCTGTCGCTGTCTCCCAATTGCTCACCTGTGTTGTCACATGTGCTTCCAGTTTAGACTAAAAACAGCAATGCCAAAGCTCATTGCACAGGCATATTCCACCACTGTCACCATCAGGTGCCACCCCCATTGGCACCACCCACCTCAAAGAAAGCCGATTGAATAATTTACTTTTGTCAAAGTAGCTGTATGGAAAATTGGCAATTGAACAGTGCCAGCATCCAATCAGATGCAGGCAACTTTTCGGTAATCTGACAAGCACAGGTTCCTGCTGTCAGAATACAATATTTATTTTATATATTTATTTCAGGTACTTATATAGCGCCATCAATTTACGCAGCACTTTACATATATATTGTACATTCACATCAGTCCCTACTCTCAAGGAGTTTACAATCTAAGGTCCCTAACTCACATTCATACATATACAAGGGACAATTTAGACAGGATCTAATTTACCTACCAGCATGTCTTTGGAGTGTGGGAGGAAACCGGAGTACCTGGAGGAAACCCACGCAGGCACAGGGAGAACATGCAAACTCCAGGCAGGTAGTGTCCTGGTTAGAATTCAAACCGGCGACCCTTTTGCTGCCAGGCGAAAGTGCTATCCACTACACCATTGAGCCGCCCACAATAGCCAGCAGATTCTTCCATCTTGGCTATTTAGCATGGATAAAGGAATCTGAACAAAAAATATTTGTTATGTATACTGTAAGTCCAGCTTAAGCAATGACATACAGCTGTAGATAGGCTAATGACTGCAAAGAGGCTGCAGGAGCTCAGCACCCTTGAGATAATTTTCAGGACTCAGGGAACTCCTGATAGTATTTAATGTATCTACAGATCACACCTTAATGTTTACAGCAAGCCATTTAAAATGCACCCCCTTATATAGGTGGTGAGTGAAATCCTCCCTTACTTAAGCCTAGTACACACTACTAGTTTTTTTTCGTTCAACCCAGTGGGTTGAACAAAAAAAAGCTGACAGCCGCGATCAGAGCCCCTGTACTAACAATCCAATGTTAGTACAGCGATCTCCCCAGCTGAGCTATTGTGTTCTGGCAGGGACGGCCCCCCTGACCAGAACACTCTAGTCAGCGCTCTCAGCCATTGGCCATTCGGCCGGCTTCTGTCAGACTGGCTACCATACACACGAGCCGAAAGTCAGACTGTTTTCATTGAACTGGCCGATGTCGCCCGACATTTAGCCCATGTGTACTAGGCTTTAGATGGTCAGTGGAGACCAGAGCCTCCCTTAGATTGGTAGTGGTTAAAGGACCCCTTTACATTGGTGGCAATTGGGAGGAGGGCTCCCTTAGTTTAGTGGTCAGTGGGAAAAATGTTCCTTACCTCGGAGATCAGTGGGAAGAATGTCCCTTACATTGGTGATCAGTGGGAAGAATGCTCCTTACATTGGTGGTCATTGAAAAGAACGTTCTTTAAATTGGTGGTCATTGGGAAGAAGAGTGCTTTTTACTTTGGAGGTCATCTGAAATGTCCCATTACACTGGTGGTCAGTTGGAAGAATGTTTCTGACATTGGTAATTTGAGGAAAAGTGACCCCCTTGCATTGGTGGCCAGAGGAAAGAAGAATGCTCTTTACATTGGTGGGAAGAATGCTCCATGTACAAAAGGTACAAAAGCCATTGGTCTTAGTGATTACTTATCTGTGAGTCAGAAACTGCTCTGGAGGAACCCAATGCTTCCACAGAACCCTGTTTGAGAAACCCTTCCTTATAGTGGCTCTGTCATTACAAAAACTAAAAAGTTCAAAATGAAAGTAACCCCAGCCCGTTAAAGAAGATTCTGTATACTTGCCTTTGTTGGCAGCCTGTGTGTTAAAACTCAGCCGCCTTGAACTCATATTTGCTCTTGCGTCAATGGATAACACAATACAATACACAACACTTCCTAGTTGGGTAAGATTGTATTGCTTCCATCAAAATGACCATGTTACCCAAGCTGCTTTATTACTTTCACGAGCTCTCTGTGAAAATCCCAGTCGAATCTCAAAAAATTCCAACAAGACATTTTGACATTTACATGGTGGAACAACAAACAATATACAGTGGCATACGGGTGAGATCTTTTAGATGAGCACGTTTTGTGCTAAAAAAATCTCACCCGCCCTCTGACTTCCATACGCATACAATTGATCTATATATATAAAAAAATATATTGGATATCTTATCTGTTGACAACATACCGTCCCTTCCTGGTCCTTCTTTGCCTGGACCCGCTCATCGTATTTACTTCTGGTTACACCTACCCTGGTTTGTGCATATATGTATGTGATGTACATATACAGTACAGACCAAAAGTTTGGACACACCTTCTCATTCAAAGAGTTTTCTTTATTTTCATGACTACGAAAATTGTGGATTCACACTGAAGGCATCAAAACTATGAATTAACACACGTGGAATTATCTGCATACCAAAAAAATGTGAAACAACTGAAAATACTGTATGTCATATTCTAGGTTCTTCAAAGTAGCCACCTTTTGCTTTGATTACTGCTTTGCACACTCTTGGCATTCTCTTGATGAGCTTCAAGAGGTAGTCGCCTGAAATGGTCTTCCAAAAGTCTTGAAGGAGTTCCCAGAGATGCTTAGCACTTGTTGGCCCTTTTGCCTTCACTCTGCGGTCCAGCTCACCCCAAACCATCTCGATTGGGTTCAGGTGCGGTGACTGTGGAGGCCAGGTCATCTGGCGCAGCACCCCATCACTGTCCTTCTTGGTCAAATAGCCCTTACACAGCCTGGAGGTGTGTTTGGGGTCATTGTCCTGTTGAAAAATAAATGATGGTCCAACTAAAGGCAAACCGGATGGAATAGCATGCCGCTGCAAGATGCTGTGGTAGCCATGCTGGTTCAGTATGCCTTCAATTTTGAATAAATCCCCAACATTTATAAGGCAAGAAATCACACTTATTACACCTGACAGGGCACACCTGTGAAGTGAAAACCATTTCAGGTGACCACCTCTTGAAGCTCATCAAGAGAATGCCAAGAGTGTGCAAAGCAGTAATCAAAGCAAAAGGTGGCTATTTTCAGTTGTTTCACACTTTTTTGTTATGTAGATAATTCCACGTGTGTTAATTCATAGTTTTGATGCCTTCAGTGTGAATCTACAATTTTCATAGTCATGAAAATAAAGTAAACTCTTTGAATGAGAAGGTGTGTTCGAAGTTTTGGTCTGTCCAAACTTTTGGTCTGTACTGTACACTTTACATATTCCGTATATTATTAATGTTTATATATATGCATTATTTGTGGTTCTTATATTCCATATGTGTCTTAAGTTCATATATACATCCTCTCGTCCCTGCCCTCTCAAATTAATCCTTCCCTTATTGTTTTTTTTTATATATATATATTTTTATATATATTTTTTTTTAAATATATTTTTTATATTTTATTATATTTTTATATTAGTAGCTCTATATTTTCTCTCCCTCATTATGTGTTCATATTGTTTGCTGATAAACCCCCCTTTGTTTCTTTTTTTCTTCATGGACTCATGGTGCGCCATCTAAACACTTAATTACTTAATATGTTTTAATATGTTTTAACAATTCTTCTATCATGGGTAACTGCGCCCTTATTTGCCCAAGTCCGCTGACGCATAGGCAGAGGAATCAGCGGGCGGTTAGTTATCACAAAAACTCCGCCCCTGGTTTACCCATATAGCTGCCCCTCTCCAACATGGAGTATAATCGGTCTAAGGAAGAGGTGAAGCCTCGACAACGCGTCACCGAATGCGTCAACACGCCGCCCACCGGAACCGTAAGTGACATTGCGTGGTTCTCCACGAGAGCAGGAAGCGCAGGAATCCACCAGCCTTTGCCCTACCTTGGAGCATGGGCGTCCGCAGGTAGGGGCAAGGGGGGGTGCTTGCCCCCCCCTGGAATCTGGGGTTCCCCACTATGGGCTATGGGGACTAGGGGCTATGTATACAGTTTCTGATTATCTCTTGTGCTATGTCTGCAGTCTCTAACCGTCTCCTATAGTATGTCCGCAGTCTCTGACCGTCTCCTGTACTATGTCTGCAGTCTCTGACCGTCTCCTGTACCATGTCTGCAGTCTCTGACCGTCTCCTGTACCATGTCCGCAGTCTCTGACCGTCTCCTGTACCATGTCCGCAGTCTCTGACCATCTCCTGTATCATGTCTGCAGTCTCTGATGTCTCCTGTACTATGTCTGCAGTCTCTGACCATCTCTTGTATCATGTCTGCAGTGTCTGACCATCTCTTGTACAATGTCTGTAGTCTCTGACCATGTCCTGTACTATGTCTGCAGTCTCTGACCGTCTTCTGCACAATGCCTGCAGTCTCTGACCATCTCCTGTACCATGTCTGCAGTCTCTGACCGTCTTCTGTACAATGCCTGCAGTCTCTGACCATCTCCTGTACCATGTCTGCAGTCTCTGACCGTCTCCTGTACCATGTCTGCAGTCTCTGACCGTTTCCTGTACAATGACTGCGGTCTCTGGCCGCGATAATGTGATAATGACATTGTCAAAAAGGGGCAGAGCATGGGTGACCTTAAAATTATGCCCCCCCCTGAAAAAACTTCTGCGGACGCCCATGCCTTGGAGACAGCCAACCCCTTCCTATCCTTGAGGCTCTGGACTATCCTTACACAGCTTGCAGCGGCTGACACTGCACTGCGACTTATCTGCTCATGTTTGTGAGTACTTTTAACCTGTTTTTAAAATAAATCTTGCTATGGTTTACTCTTAGAGGCGCGCTTTTGTGTTTTCTCTCCATTGTCACACAGAAGTCCGTTCTTCTGCTGCTCAAGCGCTGCCTACGGGGGGGACCCCTGGATTTCCATGAACTGTTTTCTATTATTGATATCTCCATCGGATATTGGTATCCTCCTGATGCTATAGCTACTAATGTTTTTTATATATACAGGATTTTTTATATATACAGGATTTTTTACATACACATGATGTTTTGCTAACCTATATTTCCACTAGATGTTGTTAGCACCATTGTCTCTACCACAGTGGGTTTATTATCAGATATATATTGTAAATGCTATTTGCCATTTACTGATAGGGTGTATTTCCTTATACATAACTTTTTGGATCCCATTTGTGGTTAAAGTTACTATACATCACAGCGTCCACAAAACTCACTTCTCTGTTTTTATGGCCCTTAAGGCCCTATTGGCACTATGCGTTTCCCAAGGGCGCATTTTTTTTGTGCAACAGCAAAGGGCAGCCCATTCATTTGAATGGGCTGATCTACACACGACAAATGTGCCAAAGAAGCTGCTGCACTTTTTACAGTATGTTTTAGCACATTTGCCGCACGTTTTGTTGCGCGCAAAAATGTGCATTTGCTGGTTGTGTTTGGGATGCCGTTAACAATGGCACTGCAAGCGTGTTTTTGCACGCACAGATGTGAATGCAGCCTTAATCCCAAGGGGGGGTTAGCATTTCCTGACATTATAAAGAACGACTATACAGCTAATTTCAGACCAGTGAAAGTCTGGTCTACTTTGTATTCCTACAACAAATAGAGATTGAAAAGCTGTGGTTAGCCGCAGTCTACTGTAACTCAATGATATGGGAAACTTTGGCTGTTCTTCAATACTCAGACCTTTTTGCAATTATATTCACCAAAGTAATCAGGAACGCTTGTATATCTGAATTCCACCTAGTATCCCCTAGTCGTCTCCTCTGATCGCCTTTCTTTATACCCCAGTCATACGTGGCAGCTTTACACAATGCATGGTACTACTATGGAAACCCACATCTCTCCATAACCTCAGTAGTATCAGTTGGATGTACACACCAGAACTGTCCAACCTTCTGCTACCCTAAAACAGAGATAAGATCTGCCGCCAAGAGACATCACTGGGGGAGGTGCTCCTGTAGCACAGGGAAATCTCAGGCATTTTATTCTACACAGAAGTCCCGATTAGGCTCTGCCCACGATCGACCTGTGAAGCGCCACCCACTCCCACCTATGTCCTGCCTTTGCCCGCCTACTGCTATAGCTCCTAGCTTGGCTTCTGCTCTGCCAGTTTACAAATTACCAGAGGAAAGCAAGCAGGAAGAAGCCCACAGATTACTAGACAGATCTGTGTGGAAATGAACCTGTACTGACTTGTGCTGTTTTACATAGCACACACCCAGCTATTGATTGACAGATGGGTGTGTGTTATGTAAAATAGACTGAGCATGATAGAAGACTGGAGGACTGGGAGATAGAGAAGCTAGTCCACTGAAAGGAAATGACATCTGAGCTCTGCTCTACTTCTCCAATCATTACTAACAGTATACAACAAAGGAGCACTGGTGGAGGGGATTACAGACCACAATTGCAGCTATATGGTAGGAAAATAATCATTTCAGTTATTTTGTTTATAACCATGTGTAACTTTCAGGTATTTATATGAGGATTTACTAAAATATGTATGTTGCGTTTAGTTGTACTTTAAGGTTTCTTGGCTGTTGCTTGGCAACTCGAAGTTTCAGCTCCCGCCATAAATTTTCTATAGGATTAAGGTCTGGAGACTGGCTAGGCCACTCCATGACCTTAATGTTCTTCTTCTTGAGCTACTCTTTTGTTGCCTTGGCGGTATGTTTTGGGTCATTGTCATGTTGGAAGATCCATCCACGACCCATCTTCGTTGTTCTGGCTGAAGGAAGAAAGGTCTCATCCAAGATTTTACAATACATGGCCCTGTCCATTGACCATGTGCCTTCTTGAGGAGGGGGATCTTGCGGGCACTGCGGGATTTCAATCCATGGTGGCGTATTGTAATACCAGTGGTTTGTTTGGTGACTGTGGTCCCATCTGCCTTGAGATCATTCTCAAGCTCCTCCAGTGTAGCTCTGGGCTGATCTCTCAATTTTCTCATGATCATCCTTACCCTATGAGGGAAAATCTTGCATGGAGCTCCAGACCGAGGGCAATTGATGGTTATTTTGTATTTCTTCCATTTGTGAATAATCGCTTCAACAGTTGTCTCCTTCTTTCCAAACTTCTTGCTGATGGTCTTGTAGCCCATTCCAGCCTTGTGCAGGTCTACAATCTTGCCCCTGATGTCCTTTGACAGCTCTTTGGTCTTGTCCATGATGGTGAGGTATGAATGGAGGAAAGAGATTCTGTGGTGTCTTTTATACACATAGCGAGCTGTTGTTAGGAGCACCTTCTTAAATTGACAGGACTAATCTGTGTACCACATGAGCACCTACTGTAGCCAGTCTGTGGAAACAGAATTATTGTTGGTTGGTAGAGGATCAAAAACTTATTTTGCTCACTGAACTGCAACTCAATTTATAACATTTGTATCGTGTTTTTTCTGGATTTTTGGTTGATATTCTGTCTCTATCATTTACAATCCATCTATGATAACCAGGGCTTTTTTTTAGCAGGAACGCGGGGGAACGCAGTTCCGCCACCTCCAGTACTGAATGTATGTAATAACAAGGAGTGCTGGGGTGTGCTAGAGGGTCTATTAATGCTGGCTGCTGGGGGATCTATTGTTGCTGGAGGGGATCTATTTTTGTGTGGTGGTCCATTGCTGCTCGGTAGGTCTATTGTTGCTGGTGATAGGTCAATTGTTACTTGTTGCTGGAAGAGATCTACTGTTGAGGGAGGGGGTCTATTGTTCCTGGCTGCTGGAAAGTCTATTGATGCTGGCTGTCAGGAGATCTTTTTCTGCTGGGGTGGTATTTTTTTGTGGGGGCCTATTGTTGCATGGCGGGTCTCTTGTTTCTGGGAGAATCTATTGTTGCTGGGGGGGGGGGGGGTGTTTCGATCACAGCGTGACTTCATTGCGGCTTGCAAAGACTTCTGTAATAGAAGTCAATGCAAGTTTCTTGAAGTCGCCCCCAAAGTAGTACAGGAACCCTTTTCTAAGTCACAGTCGCTCCTATTAGAACGGTTCCATTGCACTGCATGGAGTGCGACTTGTCAGGGGACTAGGTCGTCTGACAAGTCGCCCCTGTGTGAGCCGGCTTAAGTAATTATGCATTCCTTGACGGAGGGCACTTTTTTTTTGTGTGTTTTTTTTTTTGCTGTTTTATTTTTTTACTTTCACTTGGAAAATTTAAATCCACTGTGTTGGCAATTTAGAGACCATCCCAACTTTACTCTCTCTCTCCTTTCTTCTTTGTTTTCTTTTCTTTCTTTCTGGGTTAATTTTATTACTGTTTAGTAGTTATATGTTTTGCAATCTTAGCTAAATTATGTATTTTTGCATGGTTTTCTTGTTTGTATATTTATTAAGGGCGAAAAAATCAAGACAACATTCTCTCACTGGTACCACACCCTTATTTTCCTACATACTCCTAATCCTCACATTCCCAGACTATTCCTGGAGATGCCAGCTCACTGTCCTATATATACTGAGCTTGCCCTGAGATACGATCAGATCAGAAGAAGCTGATGAGCAGATTATTGACCATTATTGTCCTGTGACTTGGTGCATATTCTCTAGTTCATCTTCACTATTACTTTGCAGTTGCCCACTATTGAGCACCGCTAGTCCTGTTTGGCCAGAGTCTATATCGCAGAAACGTAACCCTTTACCTGGTCCCCTCCACATCTAAAGCCTCGTACACACGGGACGATCGTACGTACGATTGTCTCAAATTGTATGTTGGCTGTTGTATCTAGCATACTGACTGCACTACACGATCGTACGACCAAAGAAAGAACATTCAGGTGCATGTAATTAGCATCCGGCCGTTCCTGACTTCTGAGCATGCCTGTTTTGCACAATACAACTTGTTGTACCAACTGCTCTGTACACACGATACAACGGTCGTATGAGCGCTTGTTGGTACGACCAAGTTTTCTAGTCTTCTCATACAACTCCCTTGTACGACCGTCATATGTTCGACTGTTCTAATCACGCGTACGAACGATTGATTTCGCATACAACGGTCATTCGTACAACCTGTTGTATACGATCGTCGTCCCATGTGTACGAGGCTTAAGGTGTGCTAAGGAGCCCATTGTTTCTTAAACCTTGTACACACGGGACGACGATCGTATACAACAGGTCGTACGAACGACCGTTGTATGCGAAATCAATCATTCGTACGCGCGATTAGAACAGCTGACATACGACGGTCGTACAACGGGAGTTGTATGAGCAAACTAGAAAACTTGGTAGTACCAACAAGCGGTCATACGACCGTTGTATCGTGTGTACAGAGCAGTTGGTACAACAAGTTGTATTGTGCAAAACACGCATGCTCAGAAGTCAGGAACGGTCGGATGCTAATTACATGCACCTGAATGTTCTTTCTTTGGTTGTACGATCGTGTAGTGCAGTCAGTATGCTAGATACAACAGCCAACATACGATTTGAGACGATCGTACATACGATCGTCGTCCCCTGTGTACGAGGCTTTAGAACTATCCCACTCAGTGCACGAATATCCAACACCATTAAGCATTAAGTTGTGTTCTGTCGTACGAGAATTTTGTAAGTGTGAGGCCTTAGGCGTCTGCCTAATTTGCCTAATTAGAGAGCCGCCTCTGCTCCTTCCCTCTCTTTTGCTACATCTTTCTATTGTCTACTTTGGTCTAACATACTATCCCACCCCTCCCCTTTCCTCTCTTCTACTGTCTTTTAATCTTATCGTTTGCTTGCATCTGACTACTACACCTCTTGGAACATCTTGCAAGAGCATAATTACAGGCTTTTGCTCAGTAAGCCATCACTTTTAAGCTACGTTTTCAATAAAGCCTAACTGGTGTTTTCAGAGATTACTACGTCACAGGAATTGTTTGCCAGATGCAGTAGTTACCTGAGCCAGCCATCTATTTGTTTTCCTAACTATTGTTAAACTTATTACCTATTGCTCTATTTAGGGCTGGTTCACACCTAGGCGATCCGACTTCAGAGGCGACTTTGCTAGACGATTTGAATGCGACTTCAAGGCAACTTCAGTGCGACTTTGGGTGACTTACAACGCAACCTGAGGTGACTTCCATGCCAGGCGACTTTGCCTGTGGTCAACAAGATAAGAGAGGCAGGGAGGTTGCCTTCGAAAATTATTTAGTAACAAACGGGCAGGAAGTGGTGTCAACAAGAAGCGGGCGTAGCCTCAATGCATTTCGCGTCCATACACTTCATCAGGAAGCTGGCAGGAGCTTCCTGACGACGTGTATGGACAAGAAATGCATTGAAGCTATGCCCGCTTCCTGTTGATGCCACTTTGCCCTTTTGGTTTTGCATGGTGGAACGCATGCCGAGAGCCAACAGCTGAGAGTTGGCGTAACTCGCCACCTAAAACTTACATGCTGTACATGCTGGTGCTTGGCAGACAGCACATGGATATGTGAGTGTTTTTAATCTTGTTACTGGAATATTTTTTAATAAATACTTGTTCCGCAATGATATGATCGTTGCTTTTCTTTTGAGCATTATCTGAGCCTAATTGAACCAAGCCTAGAGGTGTCTGAGGTGTATATTGAGAGTGAAGGAGAAAATGTATGGAGGCTTTATTTAGACGGCTTCTCTATAAGGCCTCATACACACGGGCGTTTTTTTTTACTCCACTTTTTTGGGCGTTTTTTGCAGCTCTCCATGTTATTCAATGGCCCTCTAAAAACGCTGATGTTTTTGAGCAGTAGAGGGCGTCGGCGTTAGTGAGCTGTTTCAAGAACGCGGGACCAGTGCGTGAGGCTGTGGCGTTTTTTGACGCTAATCGGCAAAACGCTCACTAACGCCGTACCGGCGTTAACCAGCGTTTTTTGACGCCGACATTTTTAGGTTGAAAAATAGCAGAGGACTGATTTTTTTTTTTTTTAAAAATGCCTATTGACGCTGACGCTCACTAATGCCGATGCAAAACGCCAAAAAAAACGCAGATTTTTCCAAAACGTTGGACCCTACGTTTTGCTTATTTTTTTCTCAGACCCCCGTGTGTATGAGGAAGTTTTATGATGGTTATATTATGAACCAAGGAGGATTTACATCTGTGAAAGAGCTTACTATCTAAGGCTTTAGCATATGATATTTCTGGTGAGTGTATAATTGTATAATAAGCACAATCTGTGGTGGAGCACGGCTTGTTGATTTGGAATAAGAGGACTTTCATGAAGAAAATTAGAAACACTTCTTTCCTTTGCACCTTGGTGGACGGACTTTTTTTCCTATAAATTTTTAGTCAATTATCAACTTTTTACATTATTTATTGATTCACAATTCACATTTTGTTAGTTTTTTTTTGGTTTATATAAAAAAAAAAAATTTTGGTTTAAATGTTTTTAATTTTGTTTGATTTCACTGTAATAGTCTCACAATTTATTGTATGATTTAGGCTGGGTTCACACTAGTCCAATTCTCGGACCGACATGAGGAGCACAAGTTGCATTACGTCACAAAAACAATGATTCCCTATGAGAGCCGTCTTGACTGCTCCAATTTGTGTTTTTCAAAGTCGGAGCGACTTTGAAAAAGGTTCCTGTACTACTTTTGTCCGACTTTGATCCTACTTCAGCCCATTGAAAAGCATTGAAGTCGGATCAAAGTCGTATCAATGTCTTCACTGATCCGACTTTGGCATGTGACTTGTGCTCTGGGGATCATGAAGGGGAACTCTACGCCAAATTTAAAAAAAACTGGCATGGGGTCCCCCTCCAGGGGCATACCAGGACCTTTGGTCTGGTATGGATTTTAAGGAGAACCCCATGCCAAAAAAACAGCGTGGGGTCCCCCCACAATCCATACCAGACCCTTAACCGAGCATGCAGCCCGGTAGGCCAGGAAAGGGGGTGGGGACAAGCGAGTGCCCCCCCTTCCTGGACCATACCAGGCTGCGTGCCCTCAACATGGGGAGTATGGGTGCTTTGGGGCAGGGGGGGCTCTGCGCCCCCCACCCCAAAGCACCTTGTCCCCATGTTGATGAGGACAAGGGCCTCTTTCAGACAACCCTGGCCGGTGGTTGTCGGGGCCTGCGGGCGGGGACTTATCAGAATCTGGAAGCCCCCTTTAACAAGGGGGCCCCCCAGATGCCGGCCCCCCACCCTATGTAAATGAGTATGGGGTACATCGTAGCCCTACCCATTTACCTGGAAAGAAATATGTACACAAAAAAAACACACAGCTTTTTAAAATATTTTATTAAATCAGCTCCGTCGGTCTTCTCCCCTCTCTGGCTCTTCTTTCTTCGGCTCTTTTGCGGGGTCTTCCATCTTCTGAGGGGTGCTTTAAAAGCGCCAGCAAAACGCCCAGAGGTTGTGGAAAGGTCAAAATACCAGGAAGTAAACAGGATGTAATGTAGGGGTGTGCTATTTATTTAATGCTAGCACTTCAAAAGCGCTTGAAAAACGCCTAGGCGTTAGCGCTAATTATAGTACTAACGTGGGAAAAACGCAGTAATAACGATTAATGTTTTGCACGCGTTTTTCAAACGCCTCAGTGGGAAAGTAGCCTTAAGCCTCGTACACACGGGACGACGATCGTACTTACGATCGTCTCAAATCGTATGTTGCATAATGTAACTTGCATACTGATTGCACTACACGATCGTACGACCACAGAAGAACGTTCAGGTGCATATAATTAGCATACAGCCGTTCCTAACTTCTGAGCATGCGTGTTTTGCACAATACAACTTGTTGGACCAACTTCTCTGTACACACGATACAACGGTCGTATGCGAGCTTGTTGGTGCGACCAAGTTTTCTAGTCTGCTCATACAACTCCCCTTGTACGACCATTGTATGTCGGCTGTTCTAATCACGCATACGAACGATCGATTTCGCATACAACGGTCGTTGGTGCGACCTGTTGTATACGATCGTCCCGTGTGTACGAGGCTTTACTCATTACAACAATCTGAGACTAATTTTTGTAGCGCCAATCTTATGTTTTTGAATTTCCATTCAAAAATGATTTTCTTTTTCCTGTAAAGTCGCTTCAATGTAGATGGGAGATGCGGCTTGGAGGCGACTTCCATTGAATTCTATGGGCACAAGTCGGATAGAAGTCACGTTTAAGTAGTACAGGAATCTTTTCTGAAGTCGCCTTGAAGTCGGAGCGACTTTGTACATAAAGACGGCTCCCATTCATTTCAATGGGATTTCGGATGTCAAGCGACTTGAGGCGACAATTCGAATCACAAGTCACCTAGGTGTGAACTGAGCCTTAGGGTTTTTTTTTTTCATTTTGAATATCTGACCTTTTGCTTTCCTATTCTCGTTAGCGAAGACTTTAATACAAAAGCCTGTAGTGTATTGATGAAAAACTTTCTAATAAAAATTGCATTAAAGAAAAAGCTCCATCACGTTGCAGTTTTTCTGTGTTGAATACCTGTGTCCCCATTCTATGCCTTTTTTACCTTTAGTGACAATAGTTCAGTTCAATTTACCAGAATTATTTTAGTTCCATTTTATCAAAATCTTTCCACACATAATTGACTCTCTCAGACAATGCTCTTGACAATGCATTTACCTTCTTTTCTTTCCATAAGGATGGAATCATCTTTCATCAGGCATCATCCAACATCAGCATGTGCATCCTAAATTGAAATGCCGGTTGAAATTATACTATTATGTAAATTCTGGTGCCTGTTCAGATCTGGGGTGTGTTCACAATGGTCAGACGCAAATCAGCCCCTGCTGCAGCCTCTCAGCTTCTGACTTGCTACAAAGTTACAATGTTGTAGTCTGGTCTCACACTACCCTTCTCAACTTCCAACCTAGGCAAATTTATGTCTATTGGTCTCAGATCCCAATCTAGGCAAGGTCACATCTACCAGTCTCAGATCACAACCTAGGCAAAGTCACCTCTACTTGTCTCAGATCCCAACCTAGATAAAGTCACATCCACTAGTCTCAAATCCTAGCCTGGGCAAAGTCAACTCTACTGGTCTCAGATCCCAACCTAGGCAAACACTCCTCTACTGGGCTCAGATCCCAACCTCGACAAAGCCACCTCTACTAGTCTCAAATTCCAACCTAGGCAAAGTCACCTCTACTAGTCTCAAATTCCAACCTAGGCAAAGTCACCTCTACAGGTCTCAAATTCCAACCTAGGCAAAGTCACCTCTACAGGTCTCAAATCCCAAAGTAGGCAAAGTCACTTCTACTAGTCTCAAATTTCAACCTAGGCAAAGTCACCTTGACTAGTCTCAAATTCCAACCTAGGCAAAGTCACCTCTACTGGTCTCAGATCCCAACCTAGGCAAAGCCATCTCTACCAGTCTCAAATCCCAACCTAGGCAAAACAACCTCTACTAGTCTCAGACCCCAACCAAGGCAAATCAGCCTCTACTGGTCTCAGATCCCAACCTAGGCAAACTCTCCTCTACTGGGCTCAGATTGCAACCTGGACAAAGTCACCTCTACTGGTCTCAGATCCCAACCTAGGTAAAGTCACATCTACTAGTCTCAAATCCCAACCTGGGCAAAGTCACCTCTACCAGTTTCAAATCCCAACCTAAACAGTCACCTCTTCTGGTCTCAGATCCCAACCTAGGCAAAGTCACGTGTCAAGGCTTTTTAATGATAAAATGTAAATTATAATACAGTTGTATATGGGACATATCTGAAATTTATTGAGGCGGTCTTGTAGTCAGATTTACCTCTACTAGTCTTATATCCCAACCTAGGCAAAATGACCTCTACAGGTCTCAGATCCCAATCTAGGCAAAGTCACTTCTACTAGTTTCAAATTTCAACCTAGGCAAAGTCACCTCTACTGGTCTCAGATCCCATCTAGGCAAAGCCATCTCTACTGGTCTCAGACCCCAACCTAGGCAAAGCAGCCTCTACTGGTCTCAGATCCCAGCCTGGGCAAAATCTCCTCTACTGGTCTCAGATCCCAACCTAGGTAAAGTCACATCTACTGGTTTTGGATCACAGCCTGGGCAAAGCACCTCTACTGGTTTTGGATCACAGCCTGGGCAAAGTCACCTCTACCAGTCTCAAATCCCAACCTAGACAGTCACCTCTACTGGTCTCGGATCCCAACCTAGGCAAAGTCACGTGTCAAGGCTTTTTAATGATAAAAGGTAAATTATAATACAGTTGTATATGGGACATATCTGAAATTTACTCGGTCTCGTAGTCAGATTTACCTCTACTAGTCTTATATCCCAACCTAGGCAAAATTACCTCTACAGGTCTCAGATGCCAACCTAGGCAAAGTCACCTCTACTAGTCTCAAATTTCAACCTAGGCAAAGTCACCATTGTGTCTTTGGTTTTAATTGATCTATAATAACATTTTCAATTTTTATCCCTGTATGGTTTCTTGGGTGATCTTCACCAATTTCTTACCTAGTTATGTCAAACTAAGGGAATCACCCCTAATGTTTGGGGGTGGTCAGTTGATGGTCCGCAGGACTGCCTGACGGAGTGTACACACAAATGTACATGGGGAAGTCACTCTATTCTCTGTGACCTCTCTGCATATATTATTATATGTGTATACATACATTCACATATAGTTTTTGATACCGCTACAGGTGTTTTTTATTCCCCTAATTTTTCAGTCATCTCTACTAGTCTCAAATTCCAATCTAGACAAAGTCATCTCTACTAGACTCAGACCCCAACCTGGGCAAAGCAACCTCTACTGGTCTCAGATCCCATCCTGGGCAAAGCAACCTCTACTGGTCTCGGATCCCATCCTGGGCAAAGCAACCTCTACTGGTCTTGGATCCCATCCTGGGCAAAGCAACCTCTACTGGTCTCGGATCCCATCCTGGGCAAAGCAACCTCTACTGGTCTCGGATCCCATCTTGGGCAAAGCAACCTCTACTGGTCTCGGATCCCATCCTGGGCAAAGCAACCTCTACTGGTCTCGGATCCTATCCTGGGCAAAGCAACCTCTACTGGTCTCAGATCCCATCCTGGGCAAAGCAACCTCTACTGGTCTCGGATCCCATCCTGGGCAAAGCAACCTCTACTGGTCTCGGATCCCATCCTGGGCAAAGCAACCTCTACTGGTCTCGGATCCCATCTTGGACAAAGCAACCTCTACTGGTCTCAGATCACAACCTAGGCAAAGTCATCTCTACCGCTCTCAGATCCCAAGCCAGGGAAAATCCACATGTCAAGGCTTTTTAATGATAAAAGGTAACTTATAATACAGTTGTATATATGAAATATATGGAATGTATTTATGTGGTTTTGAAGTTGCTGAAAGGTCTACTTTATGGTAAAATTAAAATAACTTTTCATACGAACATGAAAAATATGTTGACGTGCTAAAACCACGCATTGATGGATGATAAATATGCCAGTTATCTTTAGTAAACGCATTGGGAAAACACATGCAAAAATCTGCATTATTTGCTAAACTGTTCCTAAATGTGATCTGAACCTCTGGCTTAGTAGGGGTTAATAAGGAGCGAGTCTGAGAGATGAATACGCTCGTTGGCGTGCAATTGTATGCATAGGCATGCGCAAGGGGTGTGCTTGGTGTGCCTGGGCACACCCTAATCACTATGTGCTATGTGCAGTACCCTACTGCCCGGGCCCCCCACCCTGCAGTGCTGCTGGCTTCCCTCCTCTCCCCCACAGCTGCTGCGGGGGATGTTTCAGTATGGAGAGCAGGGGAAGGGACTAGTAAATATGTCATTTACTGTCCCCTTCCTTTTGTAAATGAACATAATGAACACACTCACTCACTGTGTCCATTCATAACTGAGGCATAGTAAACTGTTTATTAGGCTTCAGTTTGTGAATGAACAGGAGGCTGCTCAGCACAGAGTACTTCCCATTCATTCCCTGTCCAGTGCAGCTGAGGCTGCAGAGAAAGCCATGTGTGTCTGAGCTTTGGGGTGCACCCCCTAATGCAATAGGCTGCGCACCCCTATGGTCGTATGCAAGATCGAAAGAAAAGGGAGCAAAGCCGCGCATGCATCCGCCGCCACCATCAAACCAAATCCGTCCAGATCTCCCGCTGCCTGGCCTGATCGCTCAGAAATCTGCCTGTGTATGGCCAACTGCCCCGGGGATGACCAATCCACATGGTTTGGGGGAAGAAAATAGAAAGCAGCTTTATATCAGAGTGTTGCAGGCTGCCTCCTCTCCCAATGTGCTTCTACTAGGAGCTGACTGTCCCTGCTGTATGGAGGATCAGAGGAGAGGATGGGACACATCGTCTATCACCTCTGCAATCAGCGCTGTCACCGGGATCGCCTCCTGCCGGCGCCCTCTAGCGGGCACGATGCGTCAGCGCGGCTTGTCCCCTGTCACATGATCATGGTGCACGTGTATATGACACAAAGCCTTATGGAGGGGGAGACTTGGTCCAGGAGGAGGGGGCACATCACTACTGTTACACAAGCAGCCTGCTCCGTGCCGGGAGGGGGATGTCTGATCTGACCATGGCCAGCAGGAGCACGGGGCGATCACTGGGAGCCCTATAGAGCCTGGGCACTGGAGCTTGCACTCACATCCAGCCCTGGGAGCACCAGGGACAGGAGTGGGCACAGGGTAAGGTGGGGAGGGCACAGGGCAGGGTGGGCACAGGGTAAAGAGGAGAGGGCACAGGGGTGGGATGGGCACAGTGTAAGGTGGGGAAGGCACAGGGCAGGGTGGGTACAGGGTAAAGAGGAGAGAGCACAGGTGGGCACAGGGGTAGGATGGGCACAGTGTAAGGTGGGGAAAGCACAGGGCAGGGTGGGCACAGGATAAGGAGTGGGTACAGGGGTGGGGTGGGCACAGTGTAAGGTGGGGACGGCACAGGGCATGGTGGGCACAGGATAAGGAGGCGTGAGTGCAGGTGGGTACAGGGGTAGTGTGGGCACAGTGTAAGGTGGCGAAGGCGCAGGGTTGGGGACAGGCTAAGGAGGAAAGAGCACAGGTGTGTACAGAAGCAGGGTGGGCTCAGGGGAAGAGAGAGCACAGGTGGGTACAGGAGCAGGGTGGGCTCAGGGGAAGAGAGAGCACAGGTGGGTACAGGAGCAGGGTGGGCTCAGGGGAAGAGAGAGCACAGGTGGGTACAGGAGCAGGGTGGGCTTAGGAGAAAGAGACAGCACAGGAGCAGGGTTGGCTCAGGGTAAGGAGAGAGCACAGGTGTAGGGCAGGCACAGGATAAGGTGAAAGAGGACACAGGGTAAGCTACAGAGAGCATACGTGGGCATGGGATAAGGTGAAGAGGGTACACGGTCAGGGTGGAGAGAACTCAGAAGGCTACAGGGTGGGCACAGGGTAATGTGAAGAGAGCACAGGGGTAGGGTAGGCCCATGTGCAGGGGAAGAGAGCACAGGTGGGCACTGGGGGAGGGTTGGTACCAGTTAAGGTGGAGAGGACATAGGTGTGCACAAGATAAGGTGCTTAGAGCACAGGTGGGCACAAGGGCACAATGTAAGGCGGAGAGAGCACAGTGGGTACAAAGAAAGGGTGGGCACAGGGTAAGGTACAGAGAGCACATGATTGGCGCAGGGTGGGCCCAGGATAAGCTAAGAGGACACAGGAGAGCAGAGGCTAGGGAAAGCACAGGTGGGCACAGGGGTGGGGTGCAGAGGGCACAGGTAATGCTTGATCTCTGAGTGTAGCACACAGACATGCACTGCCAGCATGTACATCATTGCTCTGCCCTCTCCTGGGCGTTCTATACATTTAGGAGCACACATACATTAAGCAGGGTGGGGGCTCCAGACAGGCTGCAGACAGCCCTGGGTGTCAGTGTCTGGGCACACTGAGGACGTCGCTCTGCTGTCTCGGTAAGTCACCTAAGCTGACCATAGCAGGGACTTTCTGGATTGGCTGTGGCGCAGAGCCTCGTGCCAGTGGCTTATTTTCTCCAGGGTAAACAGGAGGCTCTACATCTGCCTGGCACTGCCAGATGTCCCTGATACCCAGAGTCCTGCAGAAGCATCCCTGGCATATTGCACAGGATTACAGTTGCAAGTAGTTTGGGAGGGTGCGCAGGGTGTATAGATGCTGCATCAGCCACAGATAGCAGGCAGGGCGTGTTAGCTGGGGCTGGAGGAGTGCTAACCTCACCATTCTGTTTGTCTTCTCTAGGAGAAAGTTGTGCTTTGACTTGATCGCCTGTCACTGCGGACGACCGAGAGGAGTGCTGCTTGTCAGCTGAAGACTAGAATGAGTGCCCTACCCCCGCTGGCTGGTGCTGTGACCTGCACTACCCTGTGAATGATGGGGGTAGGACGTGTGCTACGTGCAGGGGACATGCTGACACTGACATGGATAGAGTGCATCAGCTGGGGCAGCCTGTAAAGAGTGAAGTCAAGCCACCCAGCCAAGACCAGGGGAACTCCAGTGCGGCGTCCACTTTGCCGTGTGTCAGGATGGGGGTTGACAGATACCCACAAGTCACCGTGAAAGCATCTCATCTGCTTCCAGATGTTCACTCTACCATCAGCGTGTTGAATGGGGGCAACAGATGCCATCTGCGCCCCTTAACCATCCCCAATACGACTGCTGCTGAGAACCTGTCCGCCGAAGCTGAGGAAGAGGCACTGTTGGCATCATGCACGATGGCTCCATTGAGGGCTCGGGTGACGTCCAACGGGGAAATGCCAATGGCCAGGTCGGCCACCATAGTCAATAGAGACATAGCAGGGTCTTATTCAAGGGACTTGGAAGGTGGCAGTAGTTGCCAAGAAGTCATGGTGAATGGGCGAAGGGATGCTGTGCCCGTTAAAAGGAAATGGACTGGCAGTGGGTTGGCAGAGAATACAGTTATGGTGATGGCACCGGAGAGCGGACCTTCTGTATTCCCTCCTATGGAGGGCAAGAGGCGGAAAAACGAGGTGCACACCGATACTCAGACCCCTCAAGACCTTACCTGCAGGCGAGAGGGGCCTAATAACACGAACATGGCAACGAACAATAATTCGGTGGTCACTCCCCAAAAAATGGCCTTAGATTATATAGTCCCATGTATGACTTACTACGGCATTTGTGTCAAGGACCACTTTTTAGGGGAAGCTTTGGGCTCACGGGTCCTCGATGAGGTGGAATTACTTAACCGCAGTGGGAAGTTTCGGGATGGACAGCTGGTTAGTCAGAGGACCATACCATCCAAAAACATTCGTGGTGACCAGATCGCCTGGGTGGAAGGGAAGGAGCCTGGGTGTGAGAACATCGGGATCCTCATGTCCAGGATAGACCAGGTTATCATGCACTGTAGTGGAAAACTGGGCAGCTACATTATCAATGGCCGAACCAAGGTGAGCAAAATACCAATGCCTCTTAATGTTCCTCCTAAGCATGCGTTTTCATTGCAGGTGCTGACACTACTGTAGATTAATGTGTATGGCCATAGACCTGCAGATCTTTTGTCAGTAAAAACTAAAAAAAATATATTATTGCTATGTCACCTAAAGGTTATTTTCTGATTTTTCTTTTGAACCATACAATTCTAAAGCTGTATTATCACTTAATGTAGATCTGCCATCAGAAAAGCATGTTGGCTGCCATTGCTGGCCATCTTTTGAAAATACTAGTTGCCTGGCTGTGTCTGGCTTTCTATACCTGTGAGCCACAGACCTTTTGCATTTGAAGCCAAAGCATCAGCATAACAGCCAGGAAATTTGCTTTCTTAAAGGAGAGGGCAGCAGTAGCAGCCTCCATACTTTTCCCATGACAGAGCCACCTTAAAAATTGATAAATAGCACTTGGGGCCTGCTTAAGCCCTTGTTCACACCAATGCGATATGTCATGCGATTTTGCCAGTTCAGAGTCACATGACAAGTCGCGCCCTATTCTCGTCGGTGGAACCGTTCAAATGGTTGTGACTCAAGTCGCAGCAGCTTTGAAAAAGGTCCCTGCACTACTTTTCTGCGATTTTATGCCTTGACTTCTGTTAAATGAAGTCGCAAGCTGCATTGAAATCGGAGATCCAAATTGCACTGATCTGCAGCTTTGAAATCTCACTGAAGTTGTGCGATTTCAAAGCCGCAGTGGTGTGAGAACCAGGGCTTAATGATAATGACTTACAGGGGTTGATTTACTTGTTTTGTATTTGTTTAATTAAGCTTTGACAATAAAAACTCGAAGCTGATTGGTTTCTATGCAGAGCTGCAGCAGATTTTGCACTCTCCAGTGTTAGTAAATCAACCCCTTGGTATAATTAGTAAGAGACCATTTTAGCATTCCTTGAACAATATTTATCGCTTCTAAAGTGAGTGAATAATCAGAACCAGTGTAAGCACTATGACACATCGGGGGGGTTATTTACTAAAACTGGAGTGCGCAAAATCTGGTGCAGCTCTGCATGGAAATCAATCGGCTTCCAGGTATTATTGTCAAAGCTTTATTGAATAAACTGAAGTTAGAAGCTGATTGGCTTTCTCCAAATTATTATTTTTTAATTATTATACAGGATTTCTATAGCGCCGACAGTTTGCGCAGCGCTTTACAATATTAGGGCAGACAGTACAATTACAATACAATTCAATACAGGAGGAATCAGAGGGCCCTGCTCGTTAGAGCTTACAATCTAGGAGGGAGGGTTAAATGATACGAAAGGGCAACAACTGCGGGGGATGAGCTGATTGAGAAAATAAGGAGTGTGGTTGTTAGGTGGTGGCAGGATAGTCCTGAAGGTGGATAGATTTGGGGACATTCTGACCGATTGGGGTAGGGAGTTCCAGAGGATGGGAGAGGCTCGGGAGAAGTCTTGGAGGTGAGTATGAGAGGAGGGGATGAGGGAGCTGGAGAGCAGGAGGTCTTGGGAGGAGCGAAGAGAACGATTAGGTTGGTATTTTGAGACTAGGCTGGTGATGCAGCTGGGAGCAGAGTTGTGGATGGCTTTGTAGCTCATTGTTAGTATTTTGAATTTAATTCGTTGGGCGAGTGGCAGCCAATGAAGGGATTGGCAGAGAGGGGTGGCAGACGCTGAACGGTTTGTAAGGTGGATGAGTCTGACAGCAGCATTCATGATGGACTGAAGGGGGATATTCTATTTAAAGGTAGGCCAATGAGGAGGGAGTTGCAGTAGTCGAGAGGAGAGTTGACCGGGGAGTGGATCAGGAGCTTTGTGGTTTCATTGGTTAGGAAGGGACGTATTTTAGAGATGTTGCGGAGATTGAGGCGGCAAGCCTTAGAAAGTGATTGGATGTGGGACCAAAAGGAGAGTTCATAATCCAGGATAACGCCAAGCACCCTGACATGCGGGGATGGTTGTGCCATTGCTCAGAGAAGTCGGGGGGAACGGCACGTGGGGGAGGAAATATTATGAGGATAAACACAAATTTTAGTTATTTGGTACTTTGATATTATACTTAAAGCGGAGTTCCACCCAAAAGTGGAACTTCCGCTTTAAGTCCTCCTCCCCAGCTCCAGATGCTGAAACTGAGCTTCTGGGGAGGAGGGGGGGTGGGGATACCCTATTTTTAGGGGTACATCCGCCCCGGTCGCCTTAGGCGATCGGAAGTGGAAGGACTCCTTCCCCCTCCCTCCCGAAGTCTTCTGGGACACCGGACAGGTCCTAGAAGACTTCGGGACCAATCACAATGCGCAGCGCCGCTTGCGCATGCGCAGTGTGCGCCCGGCCGTGAAGCCGGGGCCGGGTGCCCACAGTAGCAATGCTGGCGCCGCGGAGGGGAGGTGGAGAGGAGCGAGGCTCCGTGCGGCTCCATCGCTGGACCGGGAGACAGGTAAGTGTCGGTTTATTAAAAGTCAGCAGCTACACTTTTTGTAGCTGCTGACTTTTAATAAACCTAAGGAAAGGGTGGAACTCCGCTTTAAATATGTTGTTTTGTGTTTTAATTTTTACATTTTCATTTTGCTTTATTTTTTTCAGTCAGTGATTGCTTTGTGCTCAGTCATTTTCTTGTCTGTAAAGCATGCAATCTGTCATGAGAAGGAAGGACTGTGTGTCCTGTAGTCCATGGCTGTGCGATGCAGAAAGGAGATGGACCCAGGTGATATTTCTTCGCCTCTTCTCCACTGGGCCATAGGGCTGTTTTGTCGACGTGCTCATGTTTAAGAAGTAGAGCAAAGCTTACTGAGCTTAAATGTCACGTAGTGGCTTAGTTGTGCTGGCAGATTTATGATCGTTGCAGGAGCACAGTAGACAGGAATGTGTAGGACATAACATATTGGAGCGTTTGCTTTCTGTGTCACAAACACACATTTCATTCACAATTGTGCTGTCAAATATTTGTCATATTTGGGTCTTCAGTGTCAGTAACATCATGGTGACAACCTAAGTGACTATTGCAGCAGGACAGGCTAAGGGTGGCCATAGATGGGTAGATGTTACCAAGAATGAAGTGTTAACGAGACCCAACTCCATGATGAAGACCTAAGTCACTTAGGTCTTCACCATAGAGTTTGGTCCCACTAAAACTTAGTTCCTGGTAACAGCAGGGTCAGGCCAAGGTGGGCACATGTTACCAAGAACTATGTTTTAGTGAGACTTAACTCTCTGGTGAGGACCTAAGTGGCTGTAACAGCAGAAAAAGGCTGGTTTAGATGAGTAGATGTTAACAAGAATGACGTTTTAACGAGACCTAACTTCGTGCTGAAGACTCAAGTGACTGTCACAGGACAGGCCAAGAGTGGCTTTAGATGTTACAAAGAGCAGATGTTAGCGAGTCCCAACCCTATAGTGAAGACCTAAGTGACTGTAGCAGCAGGCCAGGCTAAGAGTGACCATAGATGGGCAGATGTTACAAAAAACGAGGTGTAATGAGACCCAGCTCCATGGTGAAGGCATAAGTGACTTAGGTCTTCACCATGGAGTTGGGTCCCACTAACACTTCGTTCCTGGTAACAGTAGGGATAGGCCAAGGTTGGTCATAAGTGGGCAGATGTTACTAAGAACAAAGTTTTTTGTGAGACCCAACTCTATGGTGAAGACCTAAGTGCCTATAACAGCAGAAAAAGGCCAGGGGCAGGCTTAGATGAGTAAATGTTAACAAGAATGAAGCTTTAGTGAGACCCAACTCCGTGCTGAAGACCTAAGTGATTGTCATGATAAGGACAGACCAAGGGTGGCTTTGGAAGAGCGAAGTGTTAGCGAGACCCAACATCATAGTGAAGACCTACGTGACTGTAACAGCAGGAACAGGTGGCCATAGCTGGGCAGATGTTGCCAAGAACTAAAGCCCCGTACACACGGGATGACGATCGCATACAACAGGTCGTAATAACGACCGTTGTATGCGAAATCGATCGTTCGTATGCGAGATTTGAACAGTCTAACATACGAAGGTCGTACAAGGGAGTTGTATGAGCAGACTAGAAAACTTGGTCGTACCAACAAGTTCTCATATGACCGTTGTATCGTGTGTGCAGAGCAGTTGGTACAACAAAGTTGTATTGTGCAAAACACGCATGCTCCAAAGTCAGGAATGGCTGGATGCTAATTACATGCACCTGAACGTTCTTCTGCAGACGTACGATCGTGTAGTGCAGTCAGTATGCTACATACAACAGCCAACATACGATTTGACACGATCGTACGTGCAATCGTCATCCCGTGTGTACGGGGCTTTTGTGTTTTGTGCAACCCAACCTAGTCTTTTGACTCAGCTGATGTAAAGATGCAACACGCACAGTGAAAATGTATTTTCGTGTCAACAAACAAGAAAGGGTTTACCAATGGGTTATGTAAAAAAACTTCACATGGCATATCCTTACCTAGTTGAGATATTTAAATTTTTAGCACCAGCAATCTGATGTCCAACATTCCAATGTGTGGCTTCTGACACTATAAACTAGGGGTCTCCAAACTTTCTAAACAAATTTACTGAGTTCAGGGGGATCGGACTGTGGCTGGTGGAAGGAGAAGATGTCATGCTGTCAGTGGTAGTAAGCAATACCCCATCATTAGTTTGAATGGGGGGAATAGTGCCCCATTGTTGGTACTAATGGGAGGACTAATGCCCCATTGTTGGGGTTATTGGTAGGAATGGTGCCCCATCATTGGCATCAGTGGGAGAAATTGTGCCCCAAGAGTCGGATAAAGACAATCAAAGGGCTGCATCCGCCACAGTTTGGAGACCACTGCTATAGACTATAGTGAATTTAACTATAAACTATGCCCCCCCCCCCATACATCCCCTATACCTAATATTTTATTGATATTAATACTTATCCTTTCCCTCCCCCATACCTTAGGACTCCTTTCACACTGAGGCGCTTTCACGCTAAAAAAATGCCTAAAAAGCTCACGAAAACCAATTTCCATTAAAATCAATTAATGCTTTCACAATGAGGCGGTGCGCTGGCAGGGCAATGAAAAAACTCCTGCAAGCAGCATCTTTGGAGCATGTTTGGAACGCCTCAAAAGTGCCCCTCTCCATTGAAATGAATGGGAAGTGCCTCAAAAGTGCCTGAAAAGTGCCTCAAAATGTGTTTTTGTTGAGTCACGTGACCTTCAAAAAAGTACACCACTACCGTCTCCAAAGCGCTTGAAAAGCTCTGCAAAAGTGCCCAGCGTTTTACGGGCAGTTTTCAAGCACCTCAGTGTGAAAGCAGCCTTAAAGTGATTGTAAAGACTCATTTTTTTTATACTTGCCTCCTCTGTGCAGTTGGTTTTGCACAGAGCAGCCCGGATCCTCCTCTTGTCGGGTCCCTCTTTGCAGCACCTGGCCCCTCCTTCCATCAAGTGCCCCCACAGCCAGCAGCTTTCTACCGGGGACACCTGAGCTGAGTCAGAGCTCCGTGTATCCATTCAGACAAGGAGCCCCAATCCGGCCCCACCTCCCCTGATTGGCTGACTGACTTTGATTGACAGCCGCTGGAGCCAATGGCACTGCTGCTGTGTCTCAGCCAATCAAGAGGATTGTCTTGGATGACTAAGACACTCGTGGACATCGCTGGAGAGAGAAGGGGCTCAGGTAAGTAATTAGGGGGTACTGGGGAGGCTGCTACACATAGAAGGTTTTTTATCTTAATGCATAGAATGCATTAAGATAAAAAAAAAATCTTCTGCCTTTTAAAACCCTTTTTAATACCCAAGTTATCTTCCCGATAACAATGAAAGGTCACTCCTATCCCTAAGCTGGACATACACCAGTAAAATATCATTTGAATGTCTGAAAAATCATGTATCATTCTTTCTTGCCCTCATTGATTCAACTCATGTTGTTCAAGAAGCCCCTAAAATTTCACCCAGACCTGCTATTTGAATGACCTCCCCAGATGTATTAAACAGGTTTCATTACAGCTTTTCCCGAATAAAAACCGCATTCATACTTAGAATTTTGTTTTCGAGAAAAATTCTCTATCCTGCTCCTTAGAATTTTCTCATCACTTTGGTTCAAAATAAATGTCAATTTGACCCCACTAAACAATAGAAAAATTGGATGTTCTGAAAACCAAAAATTTTGAATGAAATTCTATTGGTGGAGAAAATGGGCAAAGGCATTCTTCTCTCTCTTTTGTCTCTTCGTGTTCATTATTTTATGATCGCTTATTGAGCTACGAGATGTGCTCATCGAAAATTTCGAAATAGATTTATAGGTTTCATCTCCAACATTTCTTGAACTTCGATTTATCTTTATAACATGCTGGCACATACCCTTTTTTTTTTTTTTTTAAATTTCAATGAAAACTGAGACATTCTGTTGGCGTATTACAAGCTTTTTCTTGACAGATAACTGTTTAGCAGCCATTAATATGGTGGCCACACATGTATCAGTATGATCATTGATTCACACCAACCAACTTGAATAAAATCACAAAGGACCCATTTGGAGAACTCTTGATTGAGTTCAACTCTGGCTCATCGACCAGCTATGGCAACATTTTGTCGATAGCTGCTGATTGTTCGAACAGATATAAATGTGTGTGTTGGAGAACCAATCATAATACAGATCAATGAAGCGACTGGCTTAGATTAGATCAATCGTTTACTTTTATAAATAATCAATGGTGTTTTTGATCAGCATTTTCAGTCTACTGCAAAGTGCAGAACAATACCGTGTGTGACCAAAAAGTTTTGGGGCACAAAGGTCTTGTAAGGCACACAGTCTTGTACTAAAACAGTCTCACCGAAAAAACAAGCAATCTGCTTAGGTCAGCCTTTCTCAACCTTTTTTAACATGGAGGAACCCTTGAAAGAACTTCCTTGTCTCAGGGAACCCTTCCTAATATCTACTATATCTATAGCTTACAGTACTTTAGTGGGATGGTGACTTGGAAAAATGCTCCTCCTTACCTTTGTGGTTATTAGGAAGAATGCCCCCCATCAGAGGCGTAACTAGAACCTTCAGGGCCCCTGGTGCAAGAAATTAGGAAGGGCCCCCCCTGACCCCTGGCCAGGGCCCTTCCCTCCTCTCGCTGATCCTGGGGCCCTTTACTTCCATTGGGGTCCCTTTATTACGGTCCTGCAGCGGCACCCTGGGAACAGCAGAAGACAAGTAAACTGGATAGGAGGGGTGGCAGGGGCAGCGTATAGAGGAACCAGTCTCCTCCATTAGGAGGAAAATGGAAAAGATTGGTTCGTCTAAATGCCGCCCCCACCACCTCTCCTATCCAGGTGTACAAGGGAAGCACATGGGCCCCCTCAAGCATGGGGCCCGGTTGCAATCGCAACCCCTGCCACCCCTATCGTTACGCCCCTGCCCCCCATACATATAACTAAAAAGATTATTGGTGTCAGTGGGAACGTATCTGAGATTCAGAAATTGCTTAATGCTCAAGGAATCCTTAGCAAGCTCATGGGGAACCCTAGGGTTCCATGGATCTATGGTTGAGAAAGGCTGTCTTCGATAGTAGTACTGTTGTAGGACCTTTAGTAAAGGTGGTGTCCAGTTTTCTATAGGACACAATGTGAAGAAAATGTTCCCCAAAGGGATACAAATGGCAAAAAACCTTCCCCGTACTTTGTCCAAAATGGTCCAAAAAGTTTTGGCTTTGGTTCTACTTGTATACTGTAAACAGTACGGATAGTCTTCATCTATAAACCTAGTTTTAGCAGGGTTTAAACCACTTCAAGACCGCCTGTCGTGATAATACGGTGGCAGTTTGAAGTGGAATACTGTTGCTATGGCAGCATATAGCTACCATAACGCCGGTATCTTTTTTTTTTTTTTTTTGTGTCGATAAAAGTGGTCTCCGCTGCGGATTCGCCACAAGATCACTTTTATCAGCGTCCGGTTTCCGGTCATCTCCGCCGACAGCGGCAGAAATGATCAGGTACATCCCCCCCCAGTGTCTGTGAGCCAAGTGAGCGTCTGAAGCCGCTCACCCAGCTCTATAACATGGCATGGCGGAAGCGACGTCACAAGTCTTAAAGGGCCCTTTTTTTTTTTGCATTTTTTTTTTGCATTTTACTGTAAATATGAGATGTGCAGTTTTTTTGACCCCAGATCTCATATTTAAGAGGTCATGCTTTTTTTCTATTACAAGGAATGTTTACATTTCTTGTAATAGGACTAAAAGTGATCAAAATTTTTTTTTAAAAGAACAGTGTAAAAATAAAACTTAAAAATTTAAATAAATAATTAAAATTTAATGCACCCCCGTCCCTGCAAGCTCGCGCGCAGGAGCGAACGCATACGTAAGTCCCACCCACATATGAAAGCGGTGTTCAAACCACACATGTGAGGTATCGCCGTGATCGTTGGAGTGATAGCAATAATTCTAGCACCAGAGCTCATCTGTAACTCAAAACTACTAACCTGTAGAATTTTTTAAACGTCGCCAATGGAGATTTTTATGTTGCAAAGTTTGTCGCCATTCCGTGAGCGGACGCAATTTTGAAGCAGGACATGTTTGGTATTATTTTACTCGGCGTAACATTATCTTTCACAATATGGAAAAAAATTGGCCTAACTTTACTGTTGTCTTATTAACTCATAAAACTGTTTTTTTTTTTCAAAGAAAATCACGCTTGTAAGACCGCTGTGCAAATACGGTGTGACGTAAACTTTTGCAGTGGCTGCCACTTTATTCTCTAGGGTGTTAGAAAAAAATATAATGTTTGGGGGTTCTAAGCAATTTTATAGCAAAAAAACTGGTTTTAACTTGCAAACACCGAACTCCAAAAAGAGGCCCGGTCTTAAAGTGGTTAAAATGACAGGTACACTTTGAGATGAGATCTCCTATTACTATGAGAAATGATAGATACCCTCAAAGACATCATAGCAAAGCAAAATTCATTGCGGCAGATCTGAATTGTTTACCTCAACACTCTGGGTCTTCGTTACCCCATTGCTTTATGAGATGGAAATTCAATTCCTATTACAGTATAATATTTAATTATCATTAAATTATTATATGATCCATTTTTTTAGCCCCCATTCACACTTGAGCATGAGGGTCTTCAAGTGATCTTTGAGCATTTTCTTAACGTTCGTTAGACATTATTTTTTTTTTTTTCTGCGCTTTCAAACTTGAGTGTTTTGTTTTGACCAATGGAAAGCTAGTCTCTAGAAGGAGGAATAAAAAACACGCGTTAGGTCAGAGATAAGCAATTAGCGGACCTCCAGCTGTTGCAAAACTACAAGTCCCATCATGCTTCTGCCTCTGGGTGTCATGCTTCAGAGTCTTGCTATGCCTCATGGGACTTGTAGTCCTGCAACAGCTGGAGGTCCGCTAATTGCATATCCATGCGTTAGGTATTTTTTTCTGGTTCTCCTCTTGAAGTCTATGGGGCCAAAAAGTGGCCCAAAGAAGCTCATATACTTTTTCAAGCTTTTATCAACAAACTTGAAGTTGTTTATGTGTAAACGGGGGCCTAGGAGGCCTTCTTTTCATTCATATACTTTCACCTTTTTTGATCTTAATTTATGGAATCGTTTTCAGAACGTGCAGAATAACAATGGTGTGTGTGTGTTGCATCGTTGGTGATGTTCATTGCTTGCTTGTGATTACTTGTGCCTAAGTTGAACACAAATCGCTAAATTAGCTACTTGGCGACCACCCTATAGTAGTTTTTACTGCCACGGGGGCAGCTGTTTGCAGGATCACGTGTGTATATATTCGTAATCCTGCACTTCCGTGTAGGGGGCACGAACGTGCGCTGCCGCTGACTCGCTCCTGCTGCCATTACTAGTAAAAAAATAAATATCCCATAGTTTGTAGACGCTATAACTTTTGAGCAAACCAATCAATACACACTTATTGGGATTTTTTTTTTTACTAAAAACATGTAGCAGAATAAATATTGGCCTAAATAGATGAAGAAATTAGATTTTTTTTTTCAGTTTTTTTTTATTTGCTATGTTTTATGGCAGAAAGTAAAACATTTTTTTTTTTTTTTTTAATTGTCGCTGTTTTTTTATTTGTAGCACAAAAAATAAAAACCGCAGAGGTGATCAAATACCACCAAAAGAAAGCTCTGTTTGTGGGGAAAAAAGGACATCAATTGTATTTGTGTATAGTGTCGCACGAACATGTAATTGTCAGTTAAAATAACGCAGTGCCGTATCGCATAAAAAAAAGGCTGGTCGTGAAGGGGGGTAAATCTTCCGGAGTGGAAGTGGTTGAGGTTAACGTAACCTAAATAAATTGATTTCAATAAAGTTTGATTAGATTGTGATATGATCTATTCTTCTGACACTGTCTTCTCATTTATATACATTCATCTTTTTGATCTCCTGTATCCTTGTTTGATTTTTGACTTCGGAGTGGAATGTTCTGTCATTTTCGTTCTTTAAAACAAAATTTCCAGCATGCCCAAACATCTCTGCTGGTGATAATGAACATTTCCTATGCTTGGAAGAAAATGTTACAGTTATAACCCCTACATGACCCAAGTGATGCTTGACTCTTTTGCATCATTTGCCCCTTTTTTTTTTTGTAGGCTTCACGCGGTCACCTTGGGAGTCTGCCTGGGGTGATGAGGGATTTGGACGTCCTCTGTCACCATGGAGGTCTCTTGCTCTGTCTTGTCTCCCTTAACTGAGCGATCTGTGCAGTGAACGTGCAAAAGGGTCTATTACCTACCAAATGATTACTTAGTTGCAGAGGACCTTCAGCCTATTGGAAAACTTCTTTAACCACTTCAATACCAGGCACTTGCCATTCTTCCTGCCCAGACCAATTTTCAGCTTTCAGTGCTTATTGCACTTTGAATGACAATTGCGCGGTCGTGCGACGTTGTACCCAAACAAAATTTTTATCATTTTGTTCCCACAAATAGAGCTTTCTTTTGGTGGTATTTGATCCCTGGGGGTTTTTATTTTTTGTGCTACCAAAAAAAAAAAAGACCAAAAATTTTGAAGAAAAAAAAAAGTTTTTCTTTGTTTCTGTCACATAATTTTGTATAAGTACATTTTCTCCTTCACTGATGAGGCAGTTACAGATTGGCACTGATGATGAGGCACATATATGCAACACTGATGGGGGGCACTGATAAGCAGCACTGACTGGCATTGATAGGTGGCACTGATGGGCACTCATAAGCGGCACTGATAGGTGGCACCGGTGGGCGCTGATAGGTGGCACAGGTGGACACTGATAGGTCGCACTGGTGGGCACTGGTACATATAGCACTGTTAGGGATGGCACTGGCAGGCACCACATATGGGCACAGTGCCATCCCTACAGTGCACTGTATGCCCTTACCTGGTGGTCTAGTGTGGACTCCCTGGTGGTTCCTGGGTGGCCTCCAGATCTTCTCCCTGGTGGCCCATGGGCGGCCTCCTTATGGTGTCCCTGGGGGGGCTCCCTGGTTGTCCTGGTCAGCTCCCTGGTGGTCCAGTGTGGCGATCTTGAGGGGGGGGCTGTACTGATAAATGTTCAGTGCAGACCCCCCTGTCAGGAGAGCAGCCAATTGCCTCTCCACTACTCAGGTATGCAGACCTGAGTAGAGGAAAAGCCGATAAACGTCTCTTCCTGTTTACACTGTGACCAGCCGTGATTGGTCACGGCTGATCACATGGTAAAAAGCTTCAGATGGAAGCCGTTTACCTCGATCGGTAATGCGGTGGGTCAGACTGACCAACGGCACCACCGATCGCCGAGATGCACGCCCCTGCGAGCGTGCAATCATGGCTTATCCTGAGGACGTCATATGATGCCCAGTCAGGATAACGGAACACCCGCCTGGACGTGATTTTACTATACGCCGGGCTGGGAGTGGTTAAAGGCTGTTTGATTCTCCACTTCTTTAACTGTTCCCAATCCATCTCCTGATGGAACAGAGCCCTAGGAGGCACTCTGCACATGCTCAGCTTGGTGTGTATTGCTAGAGAGTTTTTTATTTTCTTGGGAGAGTCCATGTGATCAGCACAGGGTCAATCGGCACTGTCCAGACAGAGGGTCAGGGGTCCTGCAGCCTGATAGGACAATCGGAGGAAAATGAAAACTCCTCCTACAAGCTTTACCCAGACACTGATAGAAGTCAGAAGACTGCTATATACTGCTGATGAGAAAAGGTATTTAGCAGTTTTATATTTACTAAAATAATTGCATTTCCATGCACTGTGGGAGACCAGATATAGTGAATGCAGGGTCCTAGGTTTAGTAACACTTTTAATTGCATAAATGAACAGACTAATGATAAGGAATACACTGAAGTCATTGGTTGTAGGGATTTTCTGAGTGGCTCGGAAATCTCTGTATCATCCAGAGCAGTTGGGACTGTAGGGAGGATGTCAGATAATTTTGTAGCATCTGTCAGTTGTTTTCCTCTAGCAAAGGCCAATGACATCTCTGTCAGATCTTTGTCTGAACTGGTCAGAGATGAGAACCAAACATTCTAGTTTCACGCACAGTAATAGAAATGCTTGTGTGATGACTGTATTAGCTGTATACACTGACAGCTGCAGGCCGTCTACACCTTGTCTATCCTCCCTTCGGCTCACTATGGAATGTTTCAGATTTCCTGTAAATGATGTTCTTGTTGGGATCATGACCCCAAGAGCAAGACCTTCATCCAAAGTTCTTCTAGTGAAGCTCTATCTGATGTTTTATTTATTTATTTATTTCAGGTACTTATATAGCGCCGTCAATTTACGCAGCGCTTTACATAT
>BLSH010380339.1:1616573-1631377 GCA_018402905.1 Glandirana rugosa
TAGTTCGTCTTCGTAGTAACAGGGGAAGTCGGTACACGAGAACAGCACCTGACGCTAGGCTGGACGACTGTGTGTCTCTGCATCTGTTGCGGAAATTTCTCTGGTGTTACAGGATATCATCTGGACCTGTCGGACTAGAAGTACCGTAGTGTTCCTACCTAATACAACAATGTTGGTAAATACGTTGGTCAAGTTATAGTCCAATTTTTCAAACAGTTAAGTCTAACATTGGAAGAGATGCAGACTAAATGACGTCTGCAAGACGGATGGTATCGATTATTTGCTAGTGGGCCTAAATGACGTTTGCTGGTAGTCTTTGAGGGAGGAGGGAGTTTCTGATGGTCGTTTGCAGTAAATCCGGGTGATCGTTTATTAGCTATGGTAGGCAGAACGTCTGCAGTAAATCAGACGTAGAGAAGGTTACAATCTGAATTGACAAACTTTTTAACCTGATATTGAACTGGTTGCATAAATGGTTGTAACAACATAATCCATCCTTGTGATGCCATGAAGATCAGGCTGTCCAGGTCTACTATAGGACATTGTGGTCTCTTTAAAGGCGTTGTCTACGTCTCTGTGTGTCAGCAGGTCGGATCGCAGTCCACGACAAGAGCACATGGCTGAAGGGGACAATGATGCTTCTGCTTGATGGCCATAGAAAGCCGCCGTTGTCACCCTCTTACAGGAAGTGGCTGGGGCTGACTCTTAGGGTTACTTTGCCTTTACCAAAAACTGATAAAGGCTGCCTGTAGATAAAAACAAACTGTGCAGCTTTGACTAAAAAAGTTGGGTAATGCCCTTGCTATAGGTATAGGTCATTTACATACCTCCGGAAGCCTGGCCGAAACACTCCCAGAAATGGCATCATCCTGTCCTGCTATGTTGCTAAGGCACTCCCAGCCTATTCAAACGTCTTTGCATATACACTCTCTCTCCCTCTGTAAGACCCCTTTCACACCAAGGCGTTTTTCAGGCACTTTTGCACTAAAAATAGCGACTAAAAAGCGCCTGAAAAACTCCACCCAATACACCCCAGTGTGAAAGCCTGAGTGCTTTCACACTGGGGCGGTGCGCTTGCGGGACGGTAAAGAAAGTCCTGCAAGCCGCATCTTTGCAGCGGTGTGGGAGCGGTATATTCACCACTCCTCCACCGCCCCTGCCCATTGAAAACAATGGGGCAGCGCTCCCGTAGTGCTGAACACCGCTTCGGGAGCGCTGCAAACCAGCAATTTCAACCCCTGTTTAACCCCTTGTAGGGGGGTTAAAAGTGCACCACCGTTGCCCGAATAGCGGCGCCATAGCGGCGCTATAACGAGCGTTAAAGTGCCGCAAATTAGCGGTATTTTTCCTGCTAACGCTCGGGCGGCCCCGGTGTGAAAAGTGGGGGTGAGCAGTAATAGATGGGAGTGTCTTAGCGACGTCCTAGCAACAAGGCAGGGCAGGATGATGCTATCTCTGGGAGTTTTTCAGCCAGGCATCAAAAGGTAAGTAAATGGACTACACCTATGGTAGGGACATTACTCAAAGCTGCACATTTTGGGGTTGGTTTCCTAAAACTGGAGAATGCAGAATCTGGTGTAGCTGTGCATAGAAACCAATCGGCTTTTTTTTTTTTTTTTTTTTGTCAAAGCTTGATTGAACAAGCTGCAGTTAGAAGCGGATTGGCTAGCATGCACAGCTGCACCATATTTTGCACTCTCCAGTTTTAGTAAATCAACTCATTTGTTTTCTACAGGTGCACCTTACTTGCATTCACAAAAAACAACAAAGTGAATGTGATCTACTGCAAACTACCTGGGGGACCCACATGCCTCTGAATTGTAGCAACAATCCTCCAATACAGTAAAGCCGACTACTCTGTAACATCCATTGCAACAATTATTTATTGGCTACATGCAGGGCTGCTGTTAGAAATCACTGTGCCCCGTACAGCCTACCTGACAGGGTCCCCCCTCCGTTGTTGTTTTTTGTTGGGGGGCCTTTTAGTTTAATGTCAGGGGTCTAAACAGACGCCTTATGTCTCACATTTGAGACAGAGAAAGGGACTGAGGACACAGATTCTCCAGTCCCTTTTTCTGCAGCCTCAGCTGCACTGGACAGTGAATGAAAGCGCTCTGAGGCTCCCTAGTCATTCACAAACTGAAGCATAGTAAACACAAGTTACTATGGTTCAGCGATGAATGGACACAGTGAGTGATCTGTGCCAATTGTTCAGTGTGTTCATTCAGGAAAGGAAGGGGCTTGTAAATATGACATATTTGCTGCATACCCCCTCCCTTTCCATCCTGAAAAATTCCCCTGTGTGCCCTTAGCAGCTGCTGGCAGGAGAGGAGGGAAGCTGGCAATGCTGCAGGGGAGGGGGGCATACAGGAAGGCCCAGACAGCAGGGGGGTGGGACTGCAGTTACCAATCTCTCTGCATTGCAGTGGAAGAAAGAAAAAGGAGGAGAAGTGGGTAGAGCTACAGGGGAGCCACAAGAGTTGGCAATAAGGAAGTACAGCCATCGCTGCCCGGGAACCCCCTTTTGAACTGATGGGGCCTGGGTCCGGTACAGGAAGGCTGGCTGTACTGCCTCATCATGACAAGATACAGTAGTAACACGCTAACGCGTTTCAGCTGCAGCCATACTGTTATTTCTGTATCCTGCCATGTAGCCAATAAAGAAACCTTGCAATGGATGTTAGAGTAGCTGGCTTGTTTGGGAGCCACTTACCTGCATTGGCAGTTTTTTTGGTTACCCTTTAAATCCCAGTTTACTGTTAGAACAGAAGCCTGCATGAGGATAAGAATGCATGAGATTAATTAAATAAAAGAATAGCAATACATAAAAAGCAAGGTGGGATATATATTTTTTTTAATCTCTGGGTTTAGATGCACTTTAGGGTTGTACATTGCTCCGGAAGGTGGATTTGGCGTTAGCAACCTATTTTCTTATTGGCTTTTCCCCAAAATGTTTGTACTTGTTCCGAGTCCTAAGGATCTCTCCAGATATTGTATGATAACACATTCTTTAATGCAGTTCATCCATTGAGACAGTGACTACCGTACAACCCTTGTAAGTGATACTATCTGTGCCCCTGTTTATACAAGACCAAGTATGCCGAAGAGAAGGAGAATAGTCCTGTTGTGCTGGCGGTGTCATGGCACTTTGCTGTATGCTGTTTCTTAAAGGGGAATTTTTTCCCCTAAAGTACCAAGTATCAAAGCACTAATAAATTAATATATTATTAGGAAAATGAAAGCCTATCTAAAGCCAAACATATATTTTTTCATTTTGGGCAGCACAGTGGCTTTGGGCAGCCACTGTGCTGCCCAAAATGAAAAAAATATATGTTTGGCTTTGGATAGGCTTTCATTTTCCTAATAATAATATATTACCGGTAATTTATTAGTGCTTTCATACTTGGTACTTTAGGGGAAAAAAAAATGTTTCTGCCTTGCAGCATTGGGGTCCCTATTCAAATCCCAACCAGGACACTACCTGCATGGAGTTTGCATGTTCTCCCTGTGCTTGCGTGTCTTTCCCCCGAGTACTCCGGTTTCCTCCCACACTCCAGAGACATGCTGGTAGGTTAATTGGCTCCTGTCTAAACTGCCATACGTGTATTGTGCTGTATGCATGTGAGATAGGGACCTTAGATTGTAAGCTCCTTGATGGCAGGGACTGATGTGAATGTACAATGTGTAAATTGTTGGGGCTATAAAAGTGCCTTAAAGGGTAACACCATTTTCGTGGGAGAAAAAACAAGGCAATAAAAAAATGAATATATCCTAATAAATTGCTATACAAGTCATAGTGTAATTGAAAAATGAACTTTCGTTCTCATTCTGCAGCGCAGTCATTTTTTGTAATATGCAATATGGCGCACTGGAGGCGTTCTGTACACAGATGGTGTATAAAACATAAATAAATATGTGAAAAGTGTGGGGGGGAATTGGTATAGCGCCCCCCTGAGTCAATACTTTATAGAACCGCTTTTCCCTGCGATTACAGCTGCAAGTATTTTTGGGGAAGTCTCTGCCAGCTTTGCACAGCTAGGGAGGGACATTTTTTCCCATTCTTTGCAGAATATCTCAAGCTCTGTCAGATTGGATGGAGAGCGTCTGTGAACAGCAATTTTCAAGTCTTGCCACAGATTCTCAATTGGATTTAGGTCTGGACTTTGACTGGGCCATTCTAACTCATGAATATGCTTTGATCTAAGCCAGTGGCCTCCAAACTGTGGCATGGGGGCTGGATGCGGCCCTTTGTTTGTTTTTATCTGACCCTTGAGGCATTATTTCCCCCACTATCAGTAGCAGTGGGGCCCTGTTCCTCCCACTGACACCAGCAATGGGGCACTATTCCTCCCATTGATACCAGTAATGGGGCACTGTTCCTCCCACTGACACCAACAATGGGGCACTATTCCTCCCATTGATACCAGTAATGGGGCACTGTTCCTCCCACTGACACCAATGATGGGGCACTATTCCTCCCATTGATACCAGTAATGGGGCACTGTTCCTCCCACTGACACCAATGAAGGGGGAACTATTCCTCCTGCTAATACCAATGATGGGGCATTGTTTACTTCCACTGACAATTGGACATTTTCTTCTCCCACTGCCCCTCTAAAGTTTGAAGGACAGTAAACTGGCCATTTGTTTATAAAGATTGGAGACCCCTGATCGAAACCATTCCATTGTAGCTCTGGCTGTATAGGTGAACCTCCGCCCCAGTCTCAAGTCTTTTGCAGACTCTAACAGGTTTTCTTCTAAGATTGCCCTATATTTGGCCCCATCCACCTCTCTATCAACTCTGACCAGCTTCCCTGTCCCTGCTGAAGAAAAGCATCCCTACAACATGATGCTGCCACCACCATGTTTCACGGTGGGGATGGTGTGTTCAGGGTGATGTGCAGTGCTTATTTTCCGCCACACATAGCGTTTTTGCTTTTAGGCCAAAAAGTTCAATTTTGGTCTCATCTGACCAGAGCACCTTCTTCCACATGTTTGCTGTGTCCCCACATGACTTCTCGCAAACTGCAAACGGGACTTCTTATGGCTTTCTTTCAACAATGGCTTTCTTCTTGCCACTCTTCCATAAAGGCCAGAATTGTGGAGTGCAGCACTGAGGCCTCATACACACAGACGTTTTTTGACGCCGGCGTTTTCTGGCGTCTTTTGCAGCTCTCCATGTTAGTCAATGGCCCCATAAAAACGTTGGCGTTTTTGAGCTGTAGATGGCGTCGGCGTTAGTGAGCTGAAAGTAGAACCCACGGCCATCGCGTTCTGAGGCTGTAACGTTTTGGCATTTTTTTGAAGCCGACGCCGCAAAACGCCAACAAACGCCAACTAGTATTGTACCGGCGTTTTCCGGCGTTTTTTGACGCCAACGTTTTTAGGTTGAAAAATAGCAGAGGGATAATTTTTTAAAAAAAAATGCCTATTGACGCCGACGCTCACTTACGCTCACTAACGCCGATGCATAACGCCAAAAAACGCCAATTTTTTTTTTTTTCCTTGACGTCGGGCCCGACATTTTGTTTATTTTTAAAGATACGCCCGTGTGTATGAGGCCTAAGGCCTCATACACACGGGCGTATATAAAAAAATAAACAAAACGTCGGGCCCGACGTCAAGGAAAAAAAGGCGACGTTTTTCGGCGTTATGTATTGACGTTTTTCGGTGTTAGTGAGCGTCTGCGTCAATAGGCGTCAATAGGCGTTTTTTAAAACAAAATCATCCCTCTGCTATTTTTCAACCTAAAAACGTCGGCGTCAAAAAACGCCGGAAAACGCCAGTATAATAATAGGTGGCATATGGTGGCATATGTTGGCGTTTCTTGGCATATTGTGGCGTCGGCGTCAAAAAACGTCAAAATGTTACAGCCTCAGAACGCGATGGCCATGGGTTCTACTTTCTGCTCACTAACGCCGACGCCATCTACAGCTCAAAAACGCCGACGTTTTTATGGGGCCATTGACTAACATGGAGAGCTGCAAAAAACGCCAGAAAACGCCGGCGTCAAAAAACGTCCGTGTGTATGAGGCCTAATAGTTGTCCTGTGGGCGGATTCTGCCACCTGAGCTGTGGATCTCTGCACTCCTCCAGTTACCATGGACCTCTTGGCTGCTTCTCTGATTAATGCTCCCCTTCCCCGCCTGTGAGTTTAGGTGGATTGGCATGTCTTGGTAGGTTTGCAGCTGTGCCATACTCTTTCCATTTTCAGATGATGGATTGGACAGTGCTGAGATGTTCAAAGCTTGGCATATTTTTTTATAACCTAACCCTGCTTTAAACTTCTCCACAAGTTTATCCCTGACCTGTCTGGTGTGCTCCTTTGGCCTTCATGATGCTATTCGTTCACTAAGGTTCTCTAACAAAACTGAGGGCTTTACAGAACAGCTGTATTTATACTGAGATTAAATTACACACAGGTGTACCCTATTTACTAATTAGGTGACTTCTGAAGGGGGCTGAATACAAATGCACTCCACACTTTTCAGATATTTATTTGTAAAACATTTTAGAAACCATTTTATCATTTTCCTTCCACTTCACAATTATGTGCCAACTTAGTGTTGATCTATCACATAAAATCCCAATAAAATACATTTACATTTTTGGTTGTAACATGACAACATGTGGAAAATTTCAAGGGGTATGAATACTTTTTTCAAGGCACTGTATATTAAACATACTGTTGCTGTTATCCTTTAGTTAATGGACTGCTGTCAGGAAAAATGTATTTTATTTATAACCACCATATATAAGTAATAATAGAACTCAATATAAAAATTCCTTTATTTCACTTGACTTTAATTATACTTCTTTCCACATCAGGATGTAGGCCAAGCTGATCCATGACAGTGGTAGGGGCCGAGATGAGCGGTAACATTGCTGGAGGGGTCGCCTTTCAATACATCGTTTAAATCTTGAAGTAGTTAAAAAAAACAAAACACAGCTGAGACTTCTTTAACCGCTTGCCGACGGCTGATCGGCAAATGACGGCGACAAAGTGGCTCTGTAACGCGAATCGCCGTCATATGACGGCGGCCGCGATACAGAGCCACTGTGAGCGCGCGCGCTCACTGTGTTCGGGGGGGGGGGGGCCAGGGAGCGGGTGCGGCGGCTTCGATTGCCACCGGCCACCCGCGATGCCCCCCCCGGAGTGAAGGAGCGGAGGTCCGTGTATGTAAACACGGACCTCCGCTCTGTGTGAGGGGGAAGGGCTGTGATCACAGCCTTCCTGTACGTGAAGGCTGTAACCACTTCCCTTCCCCAGCTAGGGCAGTCCCCCTACAGTAAGAACACGCCCAGGGAACATAGTTGACACTTAGCGCCCCCCCCCTGCAGGTTAACCCCTTCACTGCCAATGGCATTTACACAGTAATCAGTGCATTTTTATAGCACTGATCGCTGTATTAATGCCAATGGTCCCAAAAAAGTGTCAAAACGTTCCGACATGTCCGCCCCAATATCGCAGTACTGCTAAAAATCGCAGATCGCCGCCATTACTAGTAAAAAATAAAAATAAAACCCCAAAAATGAATTCTCATCATCCGTAAACGCGACCACTTTTGCGCAAACCAATCAATAAACGCCGATTGCGATTTTTTTTTTTTTATCGCAAATATGAGGAAGAATATAAATCAGCCAAAAACGGTGAAAAAAAATGTTTTTTTATATTTTTTTTTTTGGATTTGTATTTTAGCAAAAAGTAAGAAATTTGTTTTTTTTTTGCAAAATTGTCGCTCTTCTTTTGTTTATAGCAGCGATCAGAAATGACGCAGAGGTGATCAAATACCACCAAAAGAAAGCTCTATTTATGGGAAAAAAAGGACGCAAATTTCGTTTGGGTACAACGTCGCGCGACCGCGCAATTGTCAGTTAAAGCGACGCAGCGCCGAATCGCAAAAAGGGCTCCGGTCCTAAAGCTGGAAATCCTTCCGGTCCTTAAGTGGTTAAAGCATGCCATAGAGTTGAATGCCAGGTCAGCTTATCAGAGCAGGGCTCTTGTTCCCATGTAAAATTGCTACATTTTATATTGGCAAAAATATACCTGTAAGTAAAAAAGTTTGAGTAGAGCGGAGAGCTGCGTAATTCTGGTCAAAATGAGAATCACAATTTTTTTGCTTAGAATAAAGATCACGATTCTCTCGATTCTTGCGGCATAACATCTTACATATACAAAAAAGAAAATTGGGTTAACAGCACTGTTTATTATTATTATTTTTTTTTTTTTCTTAAAGTGTCATTTTCCCCAAAAAATTGCGTTTGAAAGACCGCTGCGCAAACACCATGTGACATAAAATATTGCAACAACTGCCATTTTATTCTCTAGGGTCCCTGCTAAAAAGTATATAATGTTTGGGGGTTCTAAGTAATTTTCTAGCAGAAAATACTGGATTTTTACTTGTAAGCAACAAATGTCAGAAAAGACTCTGCGGAGTTCATTCCTTTGATAACTAGAAATATTGTATCTTTTTGCTTCTTTTATCAGCAATGATCTCAACTTTAGAAAAGGTTGCTGGGGAGACTTCAGGCGACTTGCATAGACTTCTATTACAGTCAAGTCGCTCTGAGTCGCCCGCAAGTCGGATCGCCTAGTGTCCCTGAAGCGTCTCTGTCTCCATTAACTGCACTGAAAGTTGCAGTAATGCGTGATGGAGATCGCAGGGGGGGGGGGGTGAATCGAGATCGCAATTTTATTACGATTAATCGTGCAGCCTTAGTAGAGCATTTTTTACAGCTGAAGACCGTAATCTGATAAGTGGACCTTGCATTATACTGCATGGCCACTTTAAGCTTGCCATACAGGTATAGATTTCTTGTACAATAGGTTTTTATTGAAAAAAGCAGACATAATCAAACAAAAGAATAGAAAATTGCGTGACATTACATAGCAAAATGGGAGCAGACATCTGCGATACTTGTCAACCAAAATAATGACCGTAATCATATAAGTTGAGGTAAAGAACCAATGTGCTTTATATTTACCATCAGATAAAGATGTCCACCGTGTACCAGTGGGCCATCTAGACAACAAAGCTCTAGTGAAACATTATAATGTGTGTTACTTAGACTTGGGTCAACTAAGCATATAAAAAGTAGTCTCTATACTTGTCATGCCCAAGAGAGCAGGTACAACGTCGTCCGCTTGACAGGTACCCAGGTCATTGTCTGCAGCGGGCAAGGCTTGACCGTCGCCCTGACCCTCAAACAGATCAGCAGCTGCTTAACTCTGCTCACGCCAACAGTAAAAACATAGAGGAGAAAAAAAAAGGAGAAAAAGAAAGAAAAAATGGAAAGAAGAAAAGAAAGGAAAGAAGAAAGTGAGGAGAAAGAGTGGGTCTGTGAGGGGAGCACCGGGAGGATACCCTAGGAGTGTTTGGTGGAACCTGGAGGGTTGGGAGTAAGCGATCCAGGGCTGCCAGATCCTACGGAATTTGTCGTAGGTGTCTGATAAGATGGCCGTCAACTTTTCATTCAGCATTATATGGTTCATACGGTTTTTGACAGCCTCAAAACTGAGTGTGGGAGTTTTCCAGGATTTGGCAATGGTCAATTTAGTTGCAGTAAAAAGATGCTGGGCCAACTGTCTCTCCGGGCGTAACAGCTCGACAATTGATTTACCCAGGAGGGCTTTGTAAGGGTCTCGCCTAAGGCTAACATGGAACATATTTCGTAAGAGAGTATAGATTCTAACCCATAGTCTGCACGCCTTCGGACAGGCCCACCAAATAGGGGCCATAGACCCCTCCTGTGGACAGCCCCGAAAACAAAATGGAGAATAATTCGGGATAAAGTGGGCTAATCTTGCCGGGGTGTAGTACCACCTGTACAAAACCTTGTATGCGTTTTCCAGAAAAAGGACATTTCTAGAAGCAGGTATAGATTTCTTCTGGTAAACAAAATCTAACTAGATTCCTCAATCCATACTAAACCGATGTGGACGAATCCCCCGGGGCTTTTGCATTCTGACAGCTGGCACCGTTGCCCGTCAGAGTACCCAAACAGTGCCTGATATGATGCTGGTGCTGTTTGGTCAACAATTTTCCACCCAGCTGCTTTGATTTCAGTCAAAGGATGTTGGGCAGAGAGGTGCCAAGAGGGCCACCAACTGATTGATCTTCATCTGGTTCATTGGAAACTAGCCAAAATTTGCTCATTGTAGGGCCAGCTTTAGGCATGGCAGTAGTTAGTTTGTTCCAACTCATCATTGCTACTTTAGCTGGACAGTCAGTCCACCCATTCATGATATATTGGGTATAGCTTGAGACCGGTGGGCTATCTTTTTTTTGTGTTGGATAATCTTAGTCCAAGTTCTCTGCTGTCATTTCTAACTCTTTTTGCTGCCCACTTGGGAGGTTTTGGATTCCTGTCTACCATTGCTTGTTTCTTTTCCATAAAATTAAGTAAATTGCAAATTCAAGAAGAGAGTAGGAACTCCTTGAAATGGTCCCAGCAAGTGTGAAGGTTCAGGGATTGAGCACGGAGATCCCACCAATAGATACAACAAGAGATACCCTGGGTGCCATGTTAGGCTTTGAGTGGGTGGTTGGTGAGAGGGTAAAAACTTAGCCATCAACATGGCCATACATGGTTATCACTGGAACAAGTGTCCCCAGCATAAAATGTACCCCCTGTTCCTGTTTTTAGTGACAACTCAAAATTTTGAATTTTCCCTTACTTGATGTGACAATGTCACGAACTTGGTACATGGTACTTATATATAGAGAGAATATGTATATATTTTTTTTCTCTTTCATTAAATTTCGTGTGCAGCAATCCTGGACTGTTTTCTCCTATATATGGCCCTTGGGTAGGACTTGATTGCTTGATTGCTTGCAAGAAGACTGTGCGCTGTTCACCTTTACCTGGATTCTAATATATATATTATTTCACAAAAGTGAGTACACCCCTCACATTTTTTGTAAATATTTTAATTCTATGTTTTCATGTGACAACACTAAAGAACTTACACTTTGCTACAATGTAAAGTAGTGAGTGTACAGCTTGTATAACAGTGTAAATTTGCTGTCCCCCCCAAAATAACTCAACACACAGCCATTGATGTCTAAACCGCTGGCAACAAAAGTGAGTACACCCCTAAGTGAAATTGTCCAAATTGGGCCCAATTAGCCATTTTCCCTCCCGGTGTCATGTGACTCGTTAGTGTTACAAGGTCTCAAGTGTGAATGGGGAGCAGGTGTGTTAAATTTTGTGTTATCACTCTCACTCTCTCATACTGGTCACTGGCCCCTCATGGCAAAGAACTCTTTGTGAGATAATGTATATGTGTTAGAGATATATATATATATATATATATATATATTATTAAAATGATTATTATTATTATTTTTTTTTTGATTCTTTTTTTTTTTTTTGTTGGGTTCAAAATTACTTTTCATTTTTAACCGCAGTGACAGTAAATTTTCGAAAGAGCATAATAAAAAAAAGTTTCTTGAACAGATTGTGGTTTTCGTTCGAGAAAAGTCCATAAATTCCAAACTGGAAGGTAAACAAAATTTTGAAGTACTTTCGAATGATATGCGTCACATCATTGGATGTACTGAGAATTTTGGTATGAATTTTCTCTACTAGTGTATGGCAAGCTTTAGAATACGATCATTACAGGTACTCACTATCTGCATGCCGTGTTTTTTGGTCCTTTAGGGTTTACAATGCACAATCATCACAAATGGTTTTAAACCTGCGATTTCTCTTGCTTATATTGGGATCCGTGGGGCCATCCTAAGATTTAGCGGTCTGCGGTCGCGATTTCTTGAATGACTACTGGTTTTGTATACTGTTTACAGTCCAGTGTTGTTGCAGTTTTCTGGAAGTGGTTATTTAACCCTCAAGGTTTACAAATCGGAAATTTTCAGAAGAACTCGCAGATCATCCATCTCGTAAAACTGGATTGCCAGGATTCTACGTGACAGTGATGACCCCTGAGACTAAGCACACAACAACAGTCACACGGATGGAATTAATTTGCTCAATGCAAATGCTAAATAGCCGCTTGTGAGAGGCACTTAATTAAATTTGAAAGGTGCGCACAGACATAGTTACTATCTGTTCGCATGCTAACGTTTTTCTTCTAGTGTGACGTCAGTCAAAGGAGGATATGGGGTTGAAACATGACAGGTTACACTTGCTATAATTGGTAATGGAAGATGAGGTATATTTGTAAAAGTGTTCATTGTGGGTTTTGTAAAGTGGGATGCTTTTGTGTATATAAAGGTAGTATCTGGTTATGCTAATGGTGGTATCTGATTATGCTAATATAGAAATTAGTCCGTTGAATCTGTAAGCCATAAAGAACATTTCGTTTCTATGAAAACCTTTGCGAACAGTAACACGGAGGTGTTCGGAACGGCACCTATACTGCGCTATAGCGTATCGCCATGCACAGATGTGAATAATCATCTTGGGTTGAGAACCCATGAAAACGAAATGGGCTACCTCACTGCAATGCACCTCAACACAGGGAAAATGCATGCATTGACACACACCTAGGTGTGAATAGCCCTTAAAGCAGCCCTCAAATTTTCCACTCGCCTACTCACATTTTGCAAGTGGAAAATGAGAGCTGGCGAGCTGGGCTGCGGGGGAGCAAACACTGACGGCAGGCGGGGGTTAATGGAGAAGAGCGAGTGGAGGAAGAGAGAGGGTGGCCGATCCATCATAGAGAAGAGAGCGCTGTAGAGGAAGTGGCTTTTTTGCTTGATTACAGGGTTGGCATTGCCCGCTGTAACTGTTTACATTGGAATTGCAGTCCGCTCCACTCCTCGTCATACACTGATCCCGCCCTCCTAACCCGCGCCTGTAACAGACAGAACATGCTCTGGCATTGGACTGGCATTCTGTCTGTCGCAGGCGCAGGGTCAGGAGGGCAGGATCTGTGTGTGAGGGTGAGTGGAGCGGACTGCAATTCCAATGTAAACCGCTACAGCGGGCAGTGCCCGCTCTGTAATCAAGCAAGAAATCCACTTCCTCCATGCTCTCTCCATGCTTCTCACTTCCTCCATGCTCTCCACAGTGAGACTGCAAAGATGGGTTGTGAGGCTGCAATGATGCACACTGGTAAGACTTCAAAGATGGACTGTGAGCCTACAAAGATGGACACTGGTGAGGCTTCAAAGATGGACTGTGAGCCTACAAAGATGGACACTGGTGAGGCTGCAATAGTGGGCAGTGAGACTGCAATGCTGAACAGAGTGAGGCTGCAATGGTGGGCAGTGTGGCTGCAATGATGGACACTGGTGAGGCTGCAATGGTGGGCAGTGAGGCTGCAATGATGGACACTGGTGAGGCTGCAATGGTGGGCATTGAGGCTGCAATGATGAACACATTGAGGCTGCAAAGATGGACATGGGTGAGGCTGCAATGGTGGGCAGTGAGGCTGCAATGATGGACACTGGTGAGGCTGCAAAAATGCAGGAAAAAAAGACTCAAAGGGGTTTGGATCACCTGGGAATTTGTAGGACCTTCTTTCTCTCTTGGGTCTGATAGTTGTATTCCTGATCTTATCACACAGAAGCCTCTTCTGTTTAGATCTAACAGACTTTAGGAGTAATATTATATATTCTGATCTGGCTGGTTCATTTATGATACCTTTTAGAAAGCCCCAGCTGACCATTCCAAGGGGATTACAATTGGATAAGTTTGAGAACCTTGCTCAATAGCTATGTTAAATCCATAGGTAAACCAGGTGCCCGCACCTTCACCGCTATGCTAGACAGAAAGGAAAAATGCCTGGCAATGCCAAGCCTATATGCTGGCAGAGCGGTCTTAAAGGAAACAGCCGTGAGAGAAATGCAGAGGCTGCCATTGCTGAAAATGCTAGTTCATTGGCTATCTCTTGCATCATTGCTTTGAGATGTTAATCAGAAATGAACATAGAGAAAGTGGAAATGCCTAATCTGCATCCATAGCCTAGAAAATGCTGAAGCTATTGGATCACTATGACAGCCAGGGAATGAGTATTTTCAAAAGGAGAGGTGAAAAATGGCAGTCTTCATACAATTTGACATGGTGAAAGTGTGTGCAGTTGCCCTCCTGTGTCTGCGAGCTCTGAAAATACAATAAAAGAGAGAGGTTCATATACAGCAGACACCAAGAAAACCAATGTATTCCGAGCACTCTGGTGTACCTAGAACTCCTCGCCAGGAGCTGGTTGGCTCCAGTGTGTCGCGTGAACTCCACTGTTGGGCATTTTCTATCAGACGAAGGGGATTTCCACTTCTTACTTGTAGAGGGAAATAACGTGTGTTTTCTTAGATGTTCGTAGAAATAACTAAAATGAGGTTATTTTGAAAGCTCAAGAGCAGTTGACAAAATGATTGCACTTAATAGAACGTGGTAATATCAAATCGCAAGGGTCGGTAGCTTGCGTGGGTCAGTGGGTCTGAAATATGTGGAAAACTTGAATGTGAAACGTTAAAAACTCCCCTGATAATCTTGCAGGACGCGGTTCTGTTTTATAATATGCATATTTGTGCTTGCAAATGTTCTTTCAGCCTGTACTGGCCAACTTGAAGCCCCAGATAAGCTCAGGGTTGGTTAATGATTACTAGTCAGTGGCAGATACTGAGTCATAGTGACAATCCACCCACGGCAGCATTAACCCACAGTAACCATTTAGGAACTTGACCTTGTTGTTATGTACAGGTTACTGCTAGAAGCTTTTGATGTTGACCTGAGCCGTGGGTGTATGTACAAGGCATAGTATAGTAATGAGTATGGTGGACCTAGACTATGTGTACTGAGGTCACTGTGTAGTATCGTGTGTAGAAGACTAGGCCGTGTAT
>BLSH010380339.1:1631387-1644961 GCA_018402905.1 Glandirana rugosa
AAAGTTTTATTGGAGTAAAATCAATAAAGATGCTTGTAGATTCTTTTGTGTGCAATAAAGGGAGATGTTCATTCTTCACCTTTAGGGGAAGCAGACTATCTTTTACGGGTTGTCACCTCAAGTGCGCTGTGTGACCTCGGTTGGTCGAGGACCGCTCCTCAAGATCCATGTGGTCTCACGAGCCTTATGTAACCAAAAGAACCACAGACGACATATACTTGGAGAGAGAAAATAACATAAAAGTCTCGAGCGTCTGTGTCCTCCCGTTGACGTGTGTGAAAGTGGTACAGTTTAACATACTTCTGACGGTAAAAAGTGGAGAGGAAAACTTTTATGAGTAAGTGGGCATTTTCTATCAGACGAAGGGGATTTCCACTTCTTACTTGTAGAGGGAAATAACGTGTGTTTTCTTAGATGTTCGTAGAAATAACTAAAATGAGGTTATTTTGAAAGATCAAGAGCAGTTGACAAAATGATTGCACTTAATAGAACGCGGTAATATCAAATCGCAAGGGTCGGTAGCTTGCGTGGGTCAGTGGGTCTGAAATATGTGGAAAACTTGAATGTGAAACGTTAAAAACTCCCCTGATAATCTTGCAGGACGCGGTTCTGTTTTATAATATGCATATTTGTGCTTGCAAATGTTCTTTCAGCCTGTACTGGCCAACTTGAAGCCCCAGATAAGCTCAGGGTTGGTTAATGATTACTAGTCAGTGGCAGATACTGAGTCATAGTGACAATCCACCCACGGCAGCATTAACCCACAGTAACCATTTAGGAACTTGACCTTGTTGTTATGTACAGGTTACTGCTAGAAGCTTTTGATGTTGACCTGAGCCGTGGGTGTATGTACAAGGCATAGTATAGTAATGAGTATGGTGGACCTAGACTATGTGTACTGAGGTCACTGTGTAGTATCGTGTGTAGAAGACTAGGCCGTGTATGTACAGGTTGCAATGTACTACAAGTTGGGTACTGGACCTGTGCTGTGTATATACAGATTGTAGTTTAGTGCAGCATTTCTCAATCTTTTTTCAGATCAGAAGGTGGAAATGCCACGCGCTGAAACCCAGCCAATTTATAGAGAGGTAGAGATACGGCTTCAGGCTTAACTCCTCCTGGCTATGCCCTTCTAAGAAGCTGAAGGCTAAAGCCGTATCTCTACCTCTCTATATATTGGCTAGGTTCTAGTGTTTGGCGATTCCACCTTCTGTCTTCCGATCGGTTTCAGCTAACCTGGGTGAGCTTGTTTGAACATCGGCACCCCATCTGTGCTTTGGACTGCAGAGGGAAGTTTTGCAATGCTTTGAATGGTGCTCCAAGTTTTTTGTATATGGGTCAATCTTCTACGTCATAGTACCCTTACAAAGTTTGCAGAACCTTTAGGCACCCCAAGCAAAAATGTAAATGTTACTTAGCAATGGGAAACCTGAGCCTGGCATGATGTACACAACCACCTTACTGAATTAACTTCACATTAGAGAACCCCCATCACATCATAGTACCTAGATGACAGAGACCCTCCATCACATCAGATTCCACCAATAATCTCTGATCCAGGGCAAATTTGATCCCATGCTAGCAGTAACCTGGTGGAACACAAATGGCACCCTGGTTGAGAAACACTGGTTTTAGAGAGTGTACCAGATGGTTTGGCTCCAGTGTACCCTGAGGAAGAGGGTACTACCCTCGAAATTCGTAAGCCAGGTTGGATCCAGGTGATGCCCTCCCAAGCCCAGGAGCATGCGGAGTGGACCTATGAGCTCTGATATATTGATGAGCTTTGCTTGATATGGCGTTTGTGAGTAGACGTAATTTTAGCTTACAATAAATGTTACATTGGGATAAGGTGCTTGTGTTTTTATAGAATGTTTTTCATGCTTCCCCGGTTCTAAGAGAGCAGCTAAGCATGGTGTGTTTATTGTTCCAGTGCAGAAGTGGATGTATTTGAAGAACTGGTGCCAGGTCACCACCACACTAATGCGCTTTGCTTTGTCTTGTAGAGAGCGTACCACAACTGGGCTTTGTATGTACAGGGCTCGACAAATCCCAGGCGCCAGGTCACCATGGCGACCAGAAACCACATCCTTCTCTCCACTCACTATCTCCGATTCAGTGAAGAGCCGTTCTTCTGTCAAATTAGCAAACTCGGCAGAAACTGCAACCACGTCACTTCCGGTTTCTTTAAGCCATCAGGAATTGCAGATTTTGAGGATTTGCTGTTGGGACACAACACTGGCAACCGAATACAGTCCGGTACAGGTAGATTTTGCTGTTTTGACAGCACAGTGGCTAACGAGGACAAAGTTGTTGCCGCTGCTGAGGCGGCCATTTTGTTGGTTAGTATCGGAGCGAAGTAACAATCTCCGCTCATAATATCGGGCACCGGACTGTATTCGGTTGCCGGAGTCGTGTCCAAAGAGCAATTTGTGAAAATCTGCAATTCCTGATGGAGGGGTTGTAAAACCTCATGGTTTTTCACCTCAATGCATTCTATGCATTAAGATGAAAAACCTCTTAGATAGATTGATAGCAGAACAGCTATTGGCTCCCGCTGCTGTCATTCAAATCAATGGACGCAGCAGCAGGACACGGGAGCACACGAGTGTCCCCGGGGAAGCACTTCCCCGTGGGGGCACTCGAGAAGAGGAGGATCTGAGCCACCCTTTCACAGAGGAGGCAAGTATAACATGTTTGTTATAAAAAAAAAAACAAAGCTTTACAATCGCTTTAAATAAAGTTCGCTAATTTGACATAACACAGTAAATGAGGTCAGTTTAACCACTTAAAAGACTAAACATTTTCTGACATTTGTTGCTTACAAGGAAAAATTTGTATTTCATGCTAGAAAATTACTTAGAACCCCCAAACATTATATGTTTTTTTTTTTTTAGCAGAGAACCTAGAGAATAAAATGACAGTTGTTGCAATATTTTGTCACACTGTATTTGTGCGGCGGTCTTTCAAACACACTTTTTTTTTTGGAAAAAATACACTTTAATGAATAAAAAAAAAAAAAGTATGGTTAGCCCAATTTTTTTGTATAATGTGAAAGATGTTACACTGCGAGAATCGTGATCTTTATTCTAAGCAATAAAATTGTGATTCTCGTTTTAGCCAGAATCGTGCAGCTCTACTGTGTGCTGTGCAGTGGAGGAGGGGAGATGAGGCAGCTGGATATGCTTTAGAAGAGTCTTTCTATGTCCTCTGATAAAGCCCTGTGTACCATCAACAATTACCACTCTTTATGTGCAGCTGGGCCGCAATATTTCATGGTGACCGGAAACCCACCAGAGCAGAGCAATGAGTAGTCACTGTGGGGGACACACATGTAGGCAGGAAGTGGCTGCAGAGGCAGCAGAAGATCAGCAGCACTGGAATACTTCTTTCATTTTTTTTTTTTTGTATTTTATTTGAAGTGTCACTAAGGCTTTATTTAGATGTGCAGTTGGGTGGTAAAAATGTGCAGTAGAGACATGTTTTTGCCACCCATCAATGGGGCCTCCCTTAACCACTTTGGCCCCGGAAGGATTTACCCACTTTCTGACCAGGCCATTTTTTTTTTTTTAGCAGGACTGCGACATTGCGGTGAACAGATCGGATATTTTTGACACTCTTTTGGGAACAATGACTTTTTATACAGCGATCAGAGCTAAAAACAGGCACTGATTACTGTATAAATGACACTGGCAGGGAAGGGGTTAACACTATGGGGCGATCAAGGGTTTAACTGTGTTCCCTGCTAGGTGTTTCTAACTGTAAGCGGGTTGGGCTGACTCGAGGAGGATAGAGATCGCTGTTCCCATTTACTGGCAACAGACAATCTCACTCCACTCCCCTGACAGAACGCGGATCTGCTTTATTCACACTCGCAGATCCCGGCTCTGTGTCCCTCTGGAGCAATCACGGGCGGCCGGCGGACATCGAGTCCGCCCCACCCGCTGATTGCCCCCCCCGCTTGGCAGTGAGCGTGCGCGCGCCCACAGTGGCTCATTCCCACGCCGACGTACAATGACGGTGATTCGCGGGAATGAGCCACTCTGCCACATTAAAACGACGGCGGGCTATCGTTAAGTAGTTAAGCTCTATTAAGCAGTAGATGAGGGTGTTTTACTTGCCGCAGTCACGATGCATTAGGCATAATAAGGAGTTTCCCCCATAACAGATTTTTTAGTGTCAATCTTTCTGGCCAGCCTATAACCCTGATGTAGCGGTGTTACGTTGGAGTTAGAGCCGGTTCACACAGGGGCGATCCCACTTCAGGCGTGACTTTGCAAAGCGATTATAACGTGACTTCAGGGCGACTTTGTGCAACTTACAACGCGACTTAAAGTGACCTCCATGCCAGGTGACTTTGCCTGTGGCCAATCAGAGAATGGAGGGAGGGGGTTGCCTGGGTATTTTGTGGGGAGTACCAGGGTAAATTCTTTTCTGTTTCCTGTAAAGTCTCTTAATGGGGGATCCGACTTGGAGGCGACGTCCATTGAATTCTATGGGCACAAGTCGGATAGAAGTCGCCTTGAAGTCATACAGGAAACTTTTTTGAAGCCGGAGCGACTTCAGTAGTGTACATTAAGACTGCTCCCATTCATTTCAATGGGATTTCTTATGTCAAGCGACTTGGGGCGACACAAGTCGGATCCCAAGTCGCTGTAATGTGAGCCGAGCTTTATTGACTGGCTGCTCTGCTGTAAGTTAGGGTTAGGGGGGTGCAAATTACTTGCCTTACCCCGGGCGCTGACAACCCACGCTACGCTAAAAAATTCTGGCTCCTAACTTTTTTAGCTGGCACCGAGAGTCAAAGCAAATTTGTCAAGCCCTGGGTCACTATGTACCAGACGTAGGTTGTGTAATTATAGGTCACAGTGTACTAAAGATTGGGTACCGGATCTGTACTGTGTAAAGCATGTAAAAGTCATAGTTTGATGTACTAGAAAGTGTTGGGTTGTGTATGTGTACAGGTCATGGTGTGGTAGAATTTTTGTATGCTGGTCTTGAACTGTGTGTAGGTACAGATAATGGTGTAGCAGAGATTGCATAGCGCAGTAGAGGTGTACTGGACCTCTGCTCTATACGGTACGGTAGGGATTGTATTGGCTCTAAACCAGGGGTGCCCAACCTTTTGAAAAGCGAGGGCCACTTAAGCGACTTGGTAACCGGTCACAGGCCACAATGAGTGGAATGGGCGGATAACAGGTCCGTGTCCACTCCACATATGCAGAGCAGACACGGACATAGCCCACTCTACTCTATGGGCCCTCCGATCCAATCTGCCCAGGCAGAAGTGAACGGATCCCCTTCTGTTTTTTTTAGCAGATTGGATTGGAGATAGGCGAGTATAAACAGATACAAGTCTGTTTACATCTGCCGCTCCATAGAGGTGAATAGATGGTCTGATTGGGTTTGACCGATCGTGTGAAAGGGGCCTAAGGCCCCTTCCACACTTGTGTGACTTTAGACTGCAAAATCACTTGACAAGTCGTTCCCTATGATTTCCAATGACACCCATTCATATCTGTACGACTTCAAAGTAATCCCTGCACTACTTTGGTCCAACTTTCATGCGAGTTGAGGTCCATAGTCCTCAAGTTTGCCCAGGCATTCCCTGAAATTGCGCTGAAATTGCATCAAAATCGAACGACTTTCAAGTTGCAGCAGTATGAAAGGGGCCTAAGGCTGCGTTCACACAAATGCTCTGCGGTTTACCCACGCCGTGGGTGTGGAGCAGTACACCTGTGGATTTCCTGCGGGTTTGCTGAACTTTGCTATAGACTTCTATTATATTCTGCAGGTGTGGTGCACTTTCAGAAAGCTCACCAAATCCACAGGTAATAACAGAAGTCTATGGCTCCATGTAGGTGCACTGCGCTGCACCTGTGGATCAGTTTGAAAGCAGCCCAGCAAGCACTGCAGAACAGATATACCGATATATACAATGTGATTTTTAGTAATAAACTTACCTTTAATAACAATCTTTTATTCGGGTATTGCCGGCTATTCCAGTCCTAGGTAGAGTGCAATTGGTATCACTCGGCCTGTGACAGGAGCTGGCACTAGGGTTGCCACATCATCCCTTTAATCCAGGACACATCTGAATTACACAGGTTTTGGGGCTAATTTAATGCAGATAAGGCACCAAGTTAGTTTAATTACCACCTTAATCAGCCACAGAAGCTGTGTAATTCATATGTGTCCTGGATTAAAGGGATGGTGTGGCAACCCTAGCTGGCACTATACAGGCTTGTGCAGATCTGCTCCACAGCCACTTGCTTCCTCTACCACTCTGGAATGGCAGGTCAGCAATCCACAATCTGGGCTTGCCAACCCGCTATCCCAGAGCAGGAGGTCGCAGGCCACATTAGAGGGCTCCGGGGGCCACTGGTTGGGCACCCCTGCTCTAAACATTTTGTACATTGGTTGTAATGTACACACAGTACAGTGTACTGATAAGCCCTTCGAGGGAACCTGTTAGGATAGAAATATAGAAGGTGCCATTGCTGACTGGTTTATAAAGATACAGGCTCTGAGGTTGTCATCACTGACCTGGAAAAAGCATGCTGCCAGTAAAGTGTGAAAAGTCAGAATTTCTGTTCCAGGTTAGTGAATCAGTAGTTGGTGCAGTCAGGATCAGTAAATGGCAAATCCAACATTTTTCAAAATAGATTCACTTTAAGAACCCCATAGACGTAAGAAGTTCAGGAGGAATACATGATTACCGAGTTAGAGAATCCGCCTTGATTGCAGTTGTGCAAGCCAGCGGCTACAGCCACTGTACTGCTCCCTTCCGCAAATCCTTCCCCGAGATCTTTCCATTCTCAGCTTGCCAACTCGGCAGAGCTGAGCTGACAAGTTTATGGGTCGCTCTGGAGGATGTGAGCAATGAGAGGTCCTTTACCATCTGTGGCCAGTTTAATAGTCCTTCAGCACTACCGTTGATGTCCGTGTTAATTTGCTGGGAAGTTTATACTGTATTCTCCATTAGGGTTCGGGACTTGTGTCTTCCGTTAAGCACTGGGAACTGTGCCGACGCTTTATAGAGTACTAAAAAAAAAACAAAAAAACCCACTAAATTCATGTTGGCATACCAAACAATATGAAAACGGTTTACTCCCAGAAACATGAATGTTGGGTGGAAAGGGGTGTTCATGTAAGATTATGATCCATTGATGGTCAAATAGGTAACCTACGGCTATATTTCACACTTGAACAGTAATGTCTTTGGTAATTTTTCATGTTTCTCAGGCTTGAGTGTTTTGTGTTTTAGCCAATAGAGATCTAGTTACTTGGAGGGAGACTTCTGTTGAACGTGAAACTGTGCTAAAATTGCCTATTTTGCAAGTGTTTTTTAGGCACACCAATCTCTCGAGGCCAAAAACACACAATTGTGCCTCAAAGAAGCTCCTGTACTTTTTTTGAGCGTTGAGTGACTCAGAATGTGGATAGGCACAATATAATAAACGGAAAAATGAAGCCTTGCGCACTGAAGCCCTTTTGTAAACGTGCTTAAAATTTCTGGGGGCTAAAAATGAAAAGGAGCCCCTTTATTTACTCCTGGCAACTTCACTTATACCAAATGGAGAATGAGGCTTCCAGGAACTCTTGCTGTCTTCTACATACAAGGTGCCATCCCAGTGACCATCCCTCTAGCTGTCTAGCAGACATTCTTTGGGCTGGTTGCAGCTGGGCCCTGTCCTTCATTGGCAGTTTCCGACTCCCCTATGTGTATGAACAATTTAGCTTTGGAATCTCAAACACACTTACGCAGAACAGCCAGAAAACAATTCCAAAAATGCCTAAAATGCAGTTCTGCTCTCTGCCTGCCTCCCGTCACAACAGTATGGTCCCTACTAACCCTTCCACTTCCAGAGTCTGAGATTTCAACTGCAGTGTTTCCAAGTAGCAGAAAAGTTCAAGTTCATTTTAGTAGTGGTTTATGAGAAAACAGTCAACCGCATTTTACAGGGGCGTAGTAAAGATTTCAGATGATAATTGAGATAAGGCACTTTATGGCAAGCGCCGAGAACATCCTGACCCAGTTGGAGGACACAGCGGATGCCTGCTGGCAGGGTTGGCAATACACTAACCCATATCCCCTAACAGTGCCTCTGAGGGCGACTAGTAGATTTGCTTCATTATATGGATTGAGTTGGGATATCTTTTGAGTATACTGCGAGCAGCAAAAATGTTCCAGCATCATCAAATAAGGATGTATTAATTTTCTTTTAGCTTACAAAGTGAGAAGACAGTTCAATTCGGTAAACACAGGCTAAAGTGGATCCAAACTTAAAAAGTATGTATAAGTATGTTATAGGAAACATTTAGAAATAGCAGTTGTGCCTGAGCAGTACCATAAAAAAGTACTTGAATTTCTTCGGAAAAATAGTAATGCTGCACTTCCTGGTGTGTGAGTGTGCCTAGGCCAGTGATGGCGAACCTTGGCACCCCAGATGTTTTGGAACTACATTTCCCATGATACTCGGCTACACCGCAGAGGGCATGAGCATCCTGGGAACTGTAGTTCCAAAACATCTGGAGAGCCAAGGTTCGCCATCACTGGCCTAGACTCTCCTGTGCCTACATCCTCATCATCCTCATCACTGTACATCTGTACCAACCTTTACAACACAGAGAAACCTTTCCTGGCTCAGGAAAAAATGTCTAGATCTACAACTCCTGATACATTAGTGTTATAGTCAGTGAGAATGCTCCTTACACTTGTGGACATTGGGAAAAATCACCCTCTTTCAGATAGCTAAAAAGATCAATAGTGTCGGTGGGAATTTATCTGAGAGGCAGAAATTGCTCATTGCTCAAGGAACCCCTAACAACCTCTGGAGGAACCCTAGGGTTCCATGGAACCCTAGTTGAGAAACCCTGATCTGTAGTGTGAGATCTAAGGCCTCAAGAACAAGGGTGCATGGAAATACGCAGGGTCCTACTGCCAGGATCTTGCTTTTCTCTATTGTCCTCACTCCTCTCTCCATGGTATCCCTGGAAGCAACCATGGTTGTCACACACTGAATCTCAAACATGTTTTCCTTTGTTCATCGTTGGGGGGGATTTATTAAGACTGGAGAGTGCAAAATCTGGTGCAGTTGTGCATAGAAACCAATCTGTTTCCAGGTTTTAAAGCTTAAAGCGGTAGTAAACCCATGCATTTAACAGGTTAAAAACCAGTCACATTTTCGGCACGTGCCGGAAATGTAAAACTCCCATTGGTTGTGCTCTAAACCAAACTGTCAAACCATCCAATGGCTGGTGTCATAGCTGATCACATGTGCAGCATTATGGCAGTTGTAGATCAGAGGCTAAGATGGCAGCTTCCTTGGCTGAAAATGATAGGAGGGTTTACTACCACTTTAATTGAACAAGCTGATTGGCTACCATGCATAGCTGCACCAGATTCTGAGTGTTCCTGTTTTAGTTAATCTCCCCCTTGGTGGTGTATTGTTGGGACTATTAATGTACAAAAGCAAGATAACATTGGTTATGCTGTTTTTTCAGCTTACATGAAGTGACAAGGACACTGCATTTCTGGCAGGAACAATTGGCATTTTCTGTACTTGCTAAAATGTTGCTAGCCTGAAAAAAGAAAACTAAGGATCCTTTCAGATGAGATAACCACATGTACACAAAGACTGTTGAGCTATGCTTGCGCATTAAAGTGGTTGTAAACCCTCTAATATACCCAGTGGAGTGACTGAACTCCTATGATACACAGAGATGAAACAAATCCTCCTACATATGTTGTACCTGTTTATCTACAGTTTTCGCTTCTCTACACCTGTTCAAAATCCAGCATTTATAAAACTTGGCAGAGCTCTCAAAAAAAGGGGTGGTGAGCTGAAGTTACACACTGGAGAGCTCCGTGAGGAGAGCTCTGAGAGCTGATTGGAGGGAAGGGACAAACCCCCCCCCCCCTTCACAAAACACCCAGGATTAGAGCTGAACCTGCCAATCAGCTGGCGGTCCCTCCCCGTCACCTTTTTTCACTTGGTGCGTCCCCAATCACCGTTTCAGGTCAGATTTCAGCCTGATTGTTTGGCTGAATTCCGACCTGAAACGGTCCAGAAGACGCACAGGACTCCTGTGCAAATCGCACCGGAGATGTGTGAACCAACTCCATAGAGAGCCGGTCACAGGAAACCCTCACCCAGGTTGCACTATTGTGAACCCAGCCTAAGGCTTACTTGCGTGTTGCTCTTTCTTTCAAACAGAAATGCACCTCAAATGATTTTTATCCGTCATATGGTTAGGATCCCATAAATTGTCGCAGGGGTGTCAAACTGGTGGCCCTCCAGCTGCAGGGGAACTACAAATCCCATCATGCCTCTGCCTGTGGGAGTCATGCTTGTAACTGTCAACTTTGCAATGCTTCATGGGACTTGTAGTTCCGCGACAGCTGGAGGGCCGCCAGTTTGACACCTGTGCATTAAAGAATAGAGATGCTTCTAGAAGTGCTGTTATAGGGCATCGAAAGTAGTGCATATTAAATTAAACCCTGCAATAATGTGTACAGCAAGAGGGCCTTGTAAATGTATAGAACACAGGGATGCTAGACCTCGAGTGAACAATGATTGCGTGAGAGCGGAATTTTATACAATGCCCCCCCGCCTATACATGTCCATGTCCTGTAGTTTCTGTCTCTCCGTATTTGGATGAAGGTCTCAGCAGGCAGATACTCATGAGTCACCAGGTCACGGTTCAAATCCTGGCCTCTGACGTAGGCGTTATCTTTAGCTGCGTAGGTCCTGCAGTTACAGGAAACTGTATATAGAGGCACTTCATAACGCGTGTGGGCTGTACCGTTCACTGTTAACCCTTGGTAGGTACGTCCTCTTCCTCTACCACTATACTACTTTGTGATACAGTTGTGCTCATAAGTTTACATACCCTGGCAGAGTTAATGATTTCTTGGCCATTTTTCAGAGAATATGAATGACACAAAAACATTTATTTCACTCATGGTTAGTGTTTGGCTGAAGCCATTTATTATCAATCAACTGTGTTTACTCTTTTTAATTCATAATGACAACAGAAACTACCCAAATGACACAAGTTGACACAAAGGGGTTTGAATGGCTATTAAAGGTAACCATCCTCACCTGTGATCTGTTTGCTTGTAATTAGTGTGTGTGTATAAAAGGTCAATGAGTTTCTGGACTCCTGGCAGACCCTTGCATCTTTCATCCAGTGCTGCACTGACGTTTCTGGATTCTGAGTCATGGGGAAAGCAAAAGAATTGTCAAAGGATCTGCGGGAAAAGGTAGTTGAACTGTATAAACCAGGAAAGGGATATAAAAAGATATCCAAGGAATTGAGAATGCCAATCAGCAGTGTTCAAACTCTAATCAAGAAGTGGAAGATGAGGGGTTCTGTTGACAATAACCACGGTCGGGTAGACTCACTAAAGTTTCAGCCACAACTGCCAGGAAAATTGTTTGGGATGCAAAGAAAAACCCACAAATGACTTCAGGTGAAATACACGACTCTCTGAAAACATGGGGTGTGGCTGTTTCAAGATGCACAACAAGGAGGCACTTTAAGAAAGATGGGAGACAAGACTCAAACCTTCTGGGTCATTTGAAGTGATGAGACCAAAATTGAGCTTTTTGGCCACAACCATAAACTCTATATTTGGAGAGGAGTCAACAAGGCCTGTGACGAAAGGTACACCATTCCTACTGTGAAACACGGCGGTGGATCGCTGATGTTTTGGGGATGTGTGAGCTACAAAGGCACAGGGAATTTGGACAAAATTGATGGCAAGATGAATGCAGTATGTTATCAAAAAATACTGGAGGAACATTTGCATTCATCAGCCAGGAAGCTGCACATGGGACCTACTTGGACATTCCAACATGACAATGATCCAAAACACAAGGCCAAGTCGACCTGTCATTGGCTACAGCAGAATAAAGTGAAGGTTCTGGAGTGGACATCTCAGTCTCCTGACTTCAATATCATTGAGCCACTCTGGGGGGATCTCAAACATGCAGTTCATGCCCAAGAATTTCCAGGAACTGGAGGCTTTTTGCCAGGAGGAATGGGCAGCTTTACCATCTGAGAAGATAAAGAGCCTCATCCACAAATACCACAAAAGACTTCAAGCGGTCATTGATGTTAAAGGGGGCAATGCACGTTATTAAGAGGTGGGGTATGTAAACTTGTGTAAAGGGTAATTTGGGTAGTTTCTGTTGTAATTATGATTTAACCACTTCAGCCCCAGAAGGATTTCACATTTTACATTTTAGGACCAGAGCACTTTTTGCGATTTGGCACTGCGTCGCTTTACAATTGCGTGGTCGTGCGACGTTGTACCCAAACAAAATTTGCGTCCTTTTTATCACTGCGGGGGGGGGGGGGGCATAGCGGGTAGCCGGCGGCGATCGAGTCCGGCATGCCCGCTCCCTGACACCCCCCAGAACACAGCGAGCGTGCCCACAGTGCTGGATCTCGCAGCCGCTCTCATATGACGGCGGTTTGTGATATCTATCGAGCCACTTTGTCACCGTCAGACGTCGGTTGGCGTTCGGCAAGGGGTTAAAAGAGTAAACACAGTTGATTGATGATAAATGGCTTCAGCCAAACACTAACCATGGGTGAAAGAGTCGTTTTTGTGTTATCATTCATTCTCTGAAAAATGGCCAAGAAATCATTAAATTCTGCCAGGGTATGTAAACTTATGAGCACAACTGTATATAGCATCTTCAACTATAGATCGACCAAATTCCATATTGTATCTTTGTATATTCATTTGTTGTGATCACCGTCCAGTTGGGAACAGTGAGATATTGAATGGTTGGGATTGCATATGTTCCAAAATATGCAAGTTTTGTACTGTTATGTTGCAGTGGAAATTTTGTATATATCTATATGTCAAAGATTAAGACCGGGTTCACATATGTGCGGCGCAGCGGGTTCGTGCCTAGGGTCTGGTGCGTTTCTGTTCATCAGTTCAGCTGGTGATCCAGGTCTGAATTTTTACCTGAACCGGACCCAAGCAAGCACAGGACCCTTTTTCAATTGGACCACGGCTGCCCATTGAGAGCCGGTCACACTCACATGTTATGAAACCCGCATCCAATTCGCATATGTGTGAACCCAGCCTTACCCAAAAGTTGACTTAGCCAGCCATGACTGTGAGCAATAGCTGTGTTCAATGTTCCTGTCTGTGCTGTTATTCATGGAGAGTTGAATGAAAGCTCAGCACACCCATGTATAGGGTTTTCATATGATATTGGCTTGTGAGTCTGAATCTTTTAATCTGTAATCACAGTATTCCAGTCTGCATCTCCCCAAGATAATACTTAACCACTTGCCGACCGCCATTTGACGGCGGCAAAGTGGTTCGTTCCCGCAAAACGCCGTCATACGACGGCGGCTGCGGGAACGAGCTTAGTGAGCGCGCGCGCGCTCACTGTGTTCGGGGAGGGCCAGGGAGCGGGTGCGGCGGCTTCGATTGCCGCCGGCTACCCGCGATGGCCCCCCCCCCGGAGCGAAGGAGCGGAGGTCCGTGTAAGTAAACACGGACCTCCGCTCCGTGAAGGGGGAAGGGCTGGGATCACAGCCTT
>BLSH010380444.1:8234-27078 GCA_018402905.1 Glandirana rugosa
GTAGACTAACCGACTATACTTCTAGCCACTGTAGACTTACCGACTATACTTGCTACTCTAGACTAACCAACTTTACTTCTCGCCACTCTAGACTAACCAACTATACTAGTCACCACTATAGACTAACCGCCAATCAGATGTCATCTCTCTTCATATCCGCCAATCAGATCTCACCGCTCTTCATTTCAACCAATCAGATGTCATCGTTCATATCAGCCAATCAGATGCCACCGCTCTTAATATCAGCCAATCAGATGTCATCGTTCATATCAGCCAATCAGATGCCACCACTGATCATATCAACCAATCAGATGGCACAGCTGTTCAAATCAACCAATCAGATGCCACCACTGATCATATCAACCAATCAGATGGCACAGCTGTTCAAATCAACCAATCAGATATCACCACTGATCATATCAACCAATCAGATCTCACCGCTCTTCATTTCAACCAATCAGATCTCATCGTTCATATCAGCCATTCAGATGTCACCGATCTTCATATCAGCCAATCAGATGTCACTGCTGTACATATCAGCCAATCAGATGCCACTGCTGTTCAAATCAACCAATCAGATGCCACCGCTGATCATATCAGCCAATCAGATGTCACCGCTCTTAATATCAGCCAATCAGATGTCACCGCTCTTAATATCAGCCAATCAGATGTCATCGTTCATATCAGCCAATCAGATGTCACCGCTATTCATATCAACCAATCAGATGTCATCTCTCTTCATATCAGCCAATCAGATGTCACCGCTCTTCATATCAACCAATCAGATGTCACCGCTCTTAGGCCTCATACACACGGACGTTTTTTGACGCCGGTGTTTTCTGGCGTTTTTTGCAGCTCTCCATGTTAGTCAATGGCCCCATAGAAACGCCGACGTTTTTGAGCTGTAGGTGGCGTCGGCGTTAATGAGCTGAAACCTAGAACCAGCGACCAGCGTGTTCTGAGGCTGTAACGTTTTGGCATTTTTTGACGCCGACGCCACAATATTTCAACAAACGCCACCTAATATTATACCGGCGTTTTTTGACGCCGACGTTTTTAGGTTGAAAAATAGCAGAGGGAAACTAACGCTCAAAAACGCCGATGCATAACGCCGAAAAACGCCAACTTTTTTTCCTTGATGTCGGGCCCGACATTTTGTTTATTTTTTTAGAAACGTCCGTGTGTATGAGGCCTTAATATCAACCACTCAGATGTCACCGTTAGTCATATCAGCCAATCAGATGTCATCATTCATATCAGCCAATCAGATGTCATCTCTCCTCATCTCAGCCAATCAGATGTCACTGCTGTTCATATCAGCCAATCAGATGTCATCATTCATATCAACCAATCAGGTGTCACCGCTCTTCCTATCAGCCAATCAGATGTCACCGGTCTTCATATCAGCCAATCAGATGTCACCGCTCTTCATATCAGCCAATCAGATGCCACTGCTGTTCAAATCAACCAATCAGATGCCACCGCTGATCATATTAACCAATCAGATGTCATCGTTCATATCAGCCAATCAGATGTCACCGTTATTCATATCAACCAATCAGATGTCACCGCTCTTCATATCAGCCAATCAGATGTCACCACTCTTCATATCAGCCAATCAGATGTCATCGTTCATATCAGCCAATCAGATGTCACTGCTGTTCATATCAACCAATCAGATGCCACCGCTGATCATATCAACCAATCAGATGTCATCTCTCTTCATATCAGCCAATCAGATGTCATCGTTCATATCAGCCAATCAGATGTCACTGCTGTTCATATCATTCAATCAGATGTCACCGCTCTTCATATCAGCCAATCAGATGTCATCATTCATATCAGCAAATCAGATGCCACTGCTGTTCAAATCAACCAATCAGATGTCATCATTCATATCAGCAAATCAGATGCCACTGCTGTTCAAATCAACCAATTAGATGCCACCGCTGATCATATCAACCAATCAGATGTCATTGTTCATATAAGCCAATCAGATGTCACAGCTGTTCATATCAGCCAATCAGATGTCACTGCTGTTCAAATCAACCAATCAGATATCACCACTGATCATATCAACCAATCAGATCTCATCGCTCTTCATATCAGCCAATCAGATGTCATCATTCATATCAGCAAATCAGATGCCACTGCTGTTCAAATCAACCAATCAGATGTCATTGTTCATATCAGCCAATCAGATGTCACAGCTGTTCATATCAGCCAATCAGATGTCACTGCTGTTCATATCAGCCAATCAGATGTCACCACTCTTCATTTCAACCAATCAGATGTCACTGCTCTTCATATCAGCCAATCAGATGTCTCCGCTCTTCATATCAGCCAATCAGATGTCACTGCTGTTCATATCAGCCAATCAGATGTCACCACTCTTCATATCAGCCAATCAGATGTCACCGTTATTCATATCAGCCAATCAGATGTCACTGCTGTTCAAATCAACCAATCAGACGTCACCGCTCTTCATATCAGCCAATCAGATGTCACCGCTCTTCATATCAACCAATCAGATATCACCGCTGTTCATATCAGCCAATCAGATGTCATCATTCAATTCAACCAATCAGATGTCACCGCTCTTCATTTCAACCAATGAGATCTCATCGTTCATATCAGCCAATCAGATGTCACCGCTATTCATATCAGCCAATCAGATGTCAATGCTGTTCAAATCAACCAATCAGATGTCACCGCTCTTCATATCAGCCAATCAGATGTCACCGCTGATCATATCAACCAATCAGATGTCATCGCTCTTCATATCAGCCAATCGGAACTCATCGATCTTCATATCAGGCAATCAGATCTCACTGCTGATCATATCAACCAATCAGATCTCACTGCTGTTCAAATCAACCAATCAGATGGCACAGCTGTTCATATCAGCCAATCAAATGTCATCGCTATTCATATCAGCCAATCAGATGTCATCGTTCATATCAGCCAATCAGATGTCACCGCTCTTCATATCAGCCAATCAGATGTCACCGCTCTTCATATCAGCCAATCAGATGTCATCATTCAATTCAACCAATCAGATGTCACCGCTCTTCATATCAGCCAATCAGATGTCACCGCTGATCATATCAACCAATCAGATGTCATCGTTCATATCAGCCAATCAGATGTCACCGCTCTTCATATCCACCAATCAGATGTCACCGCTATTCATTTCAACCAATCAGATGTCATCATTCATATCAGCCAATCAGATGTCACTGCTGTTCAAATCAACCAATCAGATGCCACCGCTGATCATATCAACCAATCAGATGTCATCGCTCTTCATATCAGCCAATCAGAAGTCACATTCATATCAGCCAATCAGATGCCACCGCTGATCATATCAACCAATCAGATGTCACCGCTCTTCATTTCAGCCAATCAGATCTCACCGCTTCTTCATACCAGCCAATCAGATCTCACCGCTTCTTCATACCAGCCAATCAGATCTCACTGCTCTTCATATCAGCCAATCAGATTCCATCATTCATATCAACCAATCAGATGCCACCGCTGATAATATCAGCCAATCAGATGTCACTGCTCTTCATATCAGCCAATCAGATGTCATCATTCATATCAACCAATCAGATCTCACTGCTGTTCAAATCAACCAATCAGATCTCACCGCTCTTCATTTCAACAGATCTCATCGTTCATATCAGCCAATCAGATGCCACCGCTGATCATATCAGCCAATCAGATGTCATCACTATTCATATCAGCCAATCAGATGTCACCGCTCGTCATATTATTCAATCAGATGTCACCGCTGTTCATATCAGCCAATCAGATCTCACTGCTCTTCATATCAGAGCCGGCCCCCTCGGGGTAATATTATATCTAATTTCTAGCATGCCAACAACATCTGCGGTGGAGTACAAGGCGGGGTGATCCAGGAACTATGACATCATAACCGCGGAGACGCCGGGACGTCCAGAAGCGTCGGAATTATCATTTCGTATCGCGCCCGACCATGCGGGTGATTGATGGCGGAGTTCTGGCGATCGATCTCTCTGCCCCCTTCCCATGGTGACCATCAGCCCGCCAAATCCTGCATTCAATCTCATCTCCACCCCAAATCGGCCCATCCACCTTGCAATCTGATTGAGCAATCCTTATCGGGAGTGTGAGATCATGAATAATAAAGGTATGTATACTTCTTTTACTTCATCTATTCATTTTTATTTGTTTATTTTTTATAATTATTGAATAATCTTTAGTGTTTAATATGTATCATTTATTTTCTTTATTTATTAATCATAAAATAATATTTATTTTATTTTTTTTAATCTCTTATTTTGCATATATGTATATATTCTTTTTATTTTTTATGTTCTATATTAATTAAATAATTTATTTTTATTAATCTTTAGTGTTTAATATGTATCATGTATTTTCTTTATTTATTAATCATAAAATAATATTTATATTATTTTTTTTAATCTCTTATTTTGCATATATGTATATATTCTTTTTATTTTTTATGTTCTATATTAATTAAATAATTTATTTTTATTAATCTTTAGTGTTTAATATGTATCATTTATTTTCTTTATTTATTAATCATAAAATAATATTTATTTTATTTTTTTTAATCTCTTATTTTGCATATATGTATATATTCTTTTTATTTTTTATGTTCTATATTAATTAAATAATTTATTTTTATTAATCTTTAGTGTTTAATATGTATCATTTATTTTCTTTATTTATTAATCATAAAATAATATTTATTTATTTTTTTTAATCTCTTATTTTGCATATATGTATATATTCTTTTTATTTTTTATGTTCTATATTAATTAAATAATTTATTTTTATTAATCTTTAGTGTTTAATATGTATAATTTATTTTCTTTATTTATTAACCACATCAGTGCCGGGCACGAAAACCCCCTTCCTGTCCAGGCCATTTTTCAGCTTTCAGCGCTCTCACACTTTGAATGACAATTACTCAGTCATGCAGCACTGCACCCACATGAAATTTGCGTCCTTTTTTTCCACACAAATAGAGCTTTCTTTCGGTGGTATTTACTCATCGCTGGGTTTTTTTTATTTTTTGTGCTATAAATAAAAAAAGATTGAAAATTTTTTGAAAAAATGCCTTTTTTTCTTTGTTTCGGTCATAAAATTTTGCAAATTAGTAATTTTTCTTCGTAAATTTTGGCCAAAATTTATACTGCTACCTATCTTTGGTAAAAAATAACCCAAATAAGTGGATATTATTTGGTCCTTGTGAAAGTTATAGAGTCTACAAGCTATGGTGCCAATCACTGAATATTGATCACACCCGATGTACTGACCACCTATCTCATTTCTTGAGACCCTAACAAGCCAGGAAAGTACAAATACCCCCCAAATGACCCCTTTTTGGAAAGTAGACATTCCAAGGTATTTAGTAAGAGGCATGGTGAATTTTTTGAAGTGATAATTTTTTCCCACAATTCTTTGCAAAATGAAGATTTTTTTTTCACAAAATGATCATTGTAACATGTTATTTCTCACACCCAGCATATGCATACCCCAAATTACACCCCAAAACAAATTCTGCTACTCCTCCTGAGTATGGCGATACCACATGTGTGAGACTTTTTCACAGCCTGGCCACATACAAAGGCCCAACATACAAGGAGCACCATCAGGTATTCTAGGGACATAAATTACACATCTAATGTCATGACGACCGATCAAATTTTTTAAGGCCCTGGAGCACCAGGACAATGGAATTGCCCACAAAATGACCCCATTCTGGAAAGCAAACACCCCAACGAATAATCATTGAGGCATAATGAGTCTTTTGAACGGTTCGTTTTTTTCCAGTAGTTTTTGGAAAATGTGGGAAAAAAATGAAAACGCATTTTTTTTTACACAAAGTTGTCCATTTTTAAGCTATTTTCAACACATAGCATGTACATAGCAAAAATGACACCCCAAAATACATTCTGCTACTCCTCCTGAGTATGGCGACACCACATGTGTGAGACTTTTACACAGCCTGACCACATACAGAGGCCCAACATTGAAGTAGCACCTTCAGGCGTTCTACAAGCATAAATTACACACCTCATTTCTCAACCCCCTATTACACTTTTGCAGGTCCTGGAGCACCAGGACAATGGAATTGCCCACAAAATGACCCCATTTTGGAAAGCAAACACCCCAACGTATAATCTATGAGGCATAATGAGTCCTTTGAACATGTCATTTTTTTCCAGTAGTTTTTGGAAAATGTGGGAAGAAAATGAAAAACGCTTTTATTTTTACACAAAGTTGTCCATTTATATGATATTTCCAACACATAGCATGTACATAGCAAAAATGACACCCCAAAATACATTCTACAACTCCCCCCCATGTATGGCGATACCACATGTGTGAGACTTTTACAGGTGATGTTTACTCATGGGTGTGACGGTCACTGACAGGTGACTGGCGATTGTCACCGATGGGTGACTGGCGGTGGTCACTGATGGGTGACGGGTGTCTGGCGGTGGTCACTGATGGGTGACGGGTGTCTGGCGGTAGTCACTGATGGGTGACGGGTGCCTGGCTGTGGTCACTGATGGGTGACGGGTGTCTGGCGGTGGTCACTGATGGGTGACGGGTGTCTGGCGGTGGTCACTGATGGTTGACTGATGTCTGGCAGTAGTCACTGATGGATGACGGGTGACTGGCGGTGGTCACTAATAGGTGATGGGTGACTGGCGGTGGTCCCTGATGGGTGACTGGTGGTGGTCACTGATGGGTGACTGGTGGTGGTCACTGATGGGTGCCGGGTGTCTGGTGGTGGTCACTGATGGGTGTCTGGTGGTCACTGATGGGTGACGGGTGAAGGTCACTGATGGGTGACGGGTGAGTGGCGGTGGTCCCTGATGGGTGACGGCTGTCTGGTGGTGGTCACTGATGGGTGACTGGTGGTGGTCACTGATGGGTGACTTGTGTCTGGTGGTGGTCACTGATGGGTGACTGGTGGTGGTCACTGATGGGTGACGGGTGACTGGTGGTGGTCACTGATGGGTGACTGGTGGTGGTCACTGATGGGTGTCGGTGTCTGGTGGTGGTCACTGATGGGTGATGGGTGTCTGGTGGTCACTGATGAGTGACGGGTGAAGGTCACTGATGGGTGACATGATGGGTGACTGGCGGTGGTCACTGATAAGTGATGGGTGACTAGCAGTGGTCACTGATGGGTGCAGGGTGTCTGTTGGTGGTCACTGATAGGTGATGGGTGTCTGGTGGAGGTCACTGCTGGGTGACAGGTGACTGGTGGTGGTCACTGATGGGTGCCCCTTGTCTGGCGGTGGTCACTGATGAGTGACGGGTGCCTGCCGGTGGTCACTGATGGGTGACTGGTGTCTGGCAGTGATCACTAATGTGTGACGGGTGACTGGCGGTGGTCACAGATGCGTGACGGGTGACAGGTGGCTGGCGGTGGTCACTGATGAGTGACGGGGTGGTCACTTATGGGTGACGGGGGACTGGCGGTGGTCACTGATGGGTGACGGGTGACTGGCGGTGGTCACTGATGGGTGACTGGTGATGGTTACTGATGGGTGACTGGTCAAGGTCACTGATGGGTGATGGGTGACTGGCGGTGGTCACTGATCGGTGAGGGATGACAGGCCACGGGTGACTGGCGGTGGTTAGTGATGGGTGACGGCCATGGTCAGTGTTGGGTGACAGGCCACTGATGTGCCGGTTGACACACCACGGTAACTCATGGGTGACGGGTGACACGCCACGGTCACTGATGGGTGTTGGGTGACAAGCCACGGTTGCTGATGGGTGACGGGTGACATTCCACAGTCACTGACGGGTGCCACGCCACGGTCAGTGACGGGTGACACGCCACGGTCAGTGATGGGTGACGGGTGACACGCCACGGTCAGTGATGGGTGACACGCCACGGTCACTGATGGGTGTTGGGTGACAAGCCACGGTCACTGATGGGTGATGGGTGACATTCCACGGTCACTGACGGATGAGGAGAGGGGTGGCAGCCAGTGGAGAGATTGGCAGAGAGGGGTGGCAGCCAATGGAGGGATTGGCGGAGAGGGGTGGCAGTCAATGGAGAAATTGGCGGAGAGGGGTGGCAGCCAGTGGAGAGATTGGCGGAGAGGGGTGGTAGACGCTGAATGGTTTGTAAGGTGGATGAGCCTGGCAGCAGCAATATTTATTTTATGAGTTAATTAATTTCTTTATTTACTAAATGAAATTAATATTTATATATTTTTTAGACATGTGCAGTTTGCTTAGTTTCGTTTCGTTTTGTTATTTAACTAAATTAGTTGCATTTGTTACATTTGTTTTCGGGATTCGTTTCGTATTCGAATTTGAAAAAATTCAACCGAATTCGAAAAAATTCGACCAAATTCTAAACAAATCGGCCGCATTCGAAAAAATTCCACCACTTTCGAATTTTTTTTTACTGCATTCGAAATATTTCTATCGGATTCGAAAAATTTCTACCGGATTCGTAAACATTCAAAATTCGAATTTCGGAAGATTGTTATATATTCTATTCTTTATATCTTATTATATTCTTCTATATTGGTTTTCTAATCTATTCTTTTCCATTCTATTGTGTTTTTTATGTTCTATTCTATTCTTTTCTATTTTCTATTCTAATCTTCTTCTATTCGAATTCAAATTTATTCTATTTGAAATTCGAATTTCGGAAGATGTTTATATATCCTATTTTAACCTTCTGTTCTATTGTTTTTCTAATCTATTCTTTCCTATCTTATTCTCTTATTTTCTATTCTATTATTTTCTATTCTATTATCTTTTCTATTCAAATTCAGATTCAGTCTATTCGAAATTGGAATTGATTGTATTCGAAATTCGAATTTCGGTAGATAGCATAAATTATTCTATGTTAATCTATTCTGTTCTATTATTTTTCTCTTATTTTCTATCTTATGCTATTATTTTCTATTCTATTCTTTTCTATTATTTTCTATTCTATTATAAACTTTTCTATTCAAATTCAAATCCAATCTATTCGAAATTCGAATTAATGTAATGCTAATATAATCTATTCTGTTCTATTGTTTTTCTATTGTGTCCTATCTTATTCTCTTATTTTCTATTCTATTATAATCTTTTCTATTCAAATTTCCCTAGTTTTTTCTAGTCTATTATTTCTTTTCTCTTCTATTCTAAACTTTTCTATTGAAATTCGAATTTCGGAAAATCGATATATATCAATCTTCCGAAATTCGAATTTCAAATACAGCATGAATTCGAATTACGAGTAGATTGAATGTGAATTTGAATAGAAAAGATTATAATAGATTAGAAAATATTTGAAAAGAATAAAATAGAAAAGAATAGAAAAACAATAGAACAGAATGGAGTTACATATTATCTATCAATTTTCCGAAATTCGAATTTCGAATACAGCATGAATTCAAATTTAGAAAAGATTGAATATGAATTTGAATAGAAAAGAATAAAATGGAAAATAAGTGAAAAAGATATAACAGAATAGAATTATATACACATATATATTATAATATGTATATGCTGAGTTCCCAGGTCAATATGCCCGCTGTGCCCATTATGAGGGGTTCCCACCATCCCTGTGCTGACTCTGAGTTCCCAGCTCTGTTCACCCGCTGTGCCCATTATAAGGGGTTCCCACCATCCCTGTGCTGCGTTCCTGGGTCTGTACACCCGCTGTGCCCATTAAGAGGGGTTCCCACCGTCCCTGTGCTGAGTTCCTGGGTCTGCACAACCGCTGTGCCCATTATGAGGGGTTTCCACCATCCCTGTGCTGAGTTCCTGGGTCTGTATACCCGCTGTGCCCATTATGAGGGGTTCCCACCATCCCTGTGCTGAGTTCCTGGGTCTGTACACCCGCTGTGCCCATTATGAGGGGTTCCCACCATCCCTGTGCCGAGTTCCTGGGTCTGCACAGCCGCTGTGCCCATTATGAGGGGTCCCCACCATCCCTGTGCTGAGTTCCTGGTTCTGTACACCTGCTGTGCCAATTATGAGGGGTTCCCACCATCCCTGTGTTGAGTTCCTGGGTCTGTACACCCCCTTTGCCCATTATGAGGGGTTTCCACCATCCCTGTGCTGGGTTCCCAGGTCTGTTCACCCGCTGTGCCCATTATGAGGGATTCCCACCATCCCTGTGCTGAGTTCCTGGGTCTGTACACCTGCTGTGCCCATTATGAGGGGTTCCCACCATCCCTGTGCTGAGTTCCCGGTTCTGTACACCTGCTGTGCCCATTATGAGGGGTTCCCACCATCCCTGTGCTGAGTTCCTGGGTCTGTACACCCCCTTTGCCCATTATGAGGGGTTTCCACCATCCCTGTGCTGGGTTCCCAGGTCTGTTCACCCGCTGTGCCCATTATGAGGGGTTCCCACCATCCCTGTGCTGAGTTCCCGGATCTGTACACCCGCTGTGCCCATTATGAGGGGTTTCCACCATCCCTGTGCTGAGCTCCTGGGTCTGTACACCCGCTTTGCCCATTATGAGGGGTTTCCACCGTCCCTGTGCTGAGTTCCCGGGTCTGTACACCCGCTGTGCCCCTTATGAGGGGTTCCCACCATCCCTGTGCTGAGTTCCCGGGTCTGTACACCCACTGTCCCCATTTTGAGGGGTTCCCCCCATCCCTGTGCTGAGTTCCTGGGTCTGTACACCCGCTGTGCCCATTATGAGGGGTTCCCACCATCCCTGTGCTGAGTTCCTGGGTCTGTACACCCGCTTTGCCCATTATGAGGGGTTTCCACCGTCCCTGTGCTGAGTTCCCGGGTCTGTACACCCGCTGTGCCCATTATGAGGGGTTCCCACCATCCCTGTGCTGAGTTCCTGGGTCTGTACACCTGCTGTACCCATTATGAGGGGTTCCCACCATCCCTGTATATATATATATATTGATTTCCCGAAATTCGAATTTCAATAGAAAAGTTTTGTATGGAAGAGAAAATAAATATTACAATTTAAAAAAACTAGGGAAATGAAAATAAAGAGAATGAAATAATAAAGACTACATATATATTATAACAATCTTCCGAAATTCAAATTTCAAATAGACTGAATATATATTTAAGTTCTGTTCTATTATTTTTCTATTCTTTTCTATCTTATTTTCTATTCTATTCTTTTCTCTTATTTCCTTTTCTATTCAAAATTGGAATTCATGCTGTTTTCGAAAATCGAATTTCGTAAAATTGTTGTATAAATACCATAGATAAATATGATTCCATTCTGTGCTATTGTTTTTCTATTCTATTGTTTTCTATTGTATTTTATTGTTTTTTATTCTCTTTATTTTTATTTCCCTAGCTTTTTCTAGCCTATTATTTATTTTCTCTTCTATTCTAAACTTTTCTATTGAAATTTGAATTTCTGAAAACTGTGTTTTCTATTTATTTTCTATTTTATTTCTTTTCTATTCGAAGAAAGTCGAATTTCGGAAAATCGATATATATCAATTTTCCAAAATTCGAATTTCGAATACAGCATGAATTCAAATTTTGAATAGATTGAATGGGGATTTGAATCGAAAAGATTATAATAGAATAGAAGATAGAAAATAAGTGAATAAAATATAATATAATAGAAAAACAATACAACAGAATAGAATTATATATACATATATATTATAATATGTATATGCTGAGTTCCCGGTTCTGTACACCTGCTGTGCCCATTATGAGGGGTTCCCACCATCCCTGTGCTGAGTTCCCGGTTCTGTACACCTGCTGTGCCCATTATGAGGGGTTCTCACCATCCCTGTGCTGACTCTGAGCTACTGGGTCTGTACACCCCCTGTGCCCATTATGAGGGGTTCCCACCATACCTGTGCTGAGTTCCTGGGTCTGTACACCCGCTGTGCCCATTATATGGGGTCCCCACCATCCCTGTGCTGAGTTCCCGGGTCTGTACACCTGCTGTGCCCATTATGAGTGGTTCCCACCATCCCTGTACTGAGTTCCCGGGTCTGTATACCCGCTGTGCCTATTATGAGGGGTTTCCACCATCCCTGTGCTGACTCTGAGTTCCCAGGTCTGTTCACCCGCTGGGCCCATTATGAGGCGTTCCCACCATCCCTGTGCTGAGTTCCCGGGTCTGTACACCTGCTGTGCCCATTATGAGGGGTTCCCACCATCCCTGTGCTGAGTTCCCGGGTCTTTACACCTGCTGTGCCCATTATGAGGGGTTCCCACCATCCCTGTGCTGAGTTCCCGGGTCTGTATACCCGCTGTGCCCATTATGAGGGGTTCCCACCATCCCTGTGCTGAGTTCCCGGGTCTGTACACCTGCTGTGCCCATTATGAGGGGTTCCCACCATCCCTGTGCTTAGTTCCTGGGTCTGTACACCTGCTGTGCTCATTATGAGGGGTTCCCACCATCCCTGTGTGTATATATATATCGGTTTCCCGAAATTCGAATTTCCAATAGAATGCATATAGCATTACCAGAGGGGTATATACAGCATCACCAGAGGGGTATATACAGCATCACCAGAGGGGTATATAGTATCTCCAGAGGGGTATATACAGCATCACCAGAGGGGTATATACAGCATCACCAGAGGAGTATATAGTATCACCAGAGGGGTATATACAGCATCACCAGAGGAGTATATAGTATCACCAGAGGGGTATATACAGCATCACCAGAGGGGTATATAGTATCATCAGAGGTGTATATACAGCATCACCAGAGGGGTATATAGTATCACCAGAGGGGTATATACAGCATCACCAGAGGAGTATATAGTATCACCAGAGGTGTATATACAGCATCACCAGAGGAGTATATAGTATCACCAGAGGGGTACATACAGCATCACTAGAGGGGTATATAGTATCACCAGAGGTGTATATACAGCATCACCAGAGGGGTATATAGTATCACCAGAGGTGTATATACAGCATCACCAGAGGGGTATATAGTATCACCAGAGGTGTATACACAGCATCACCAGAGGAGTATATAGTATCACCAGAGGGGTATATACAGCATCACCAGAGGAGTATATAGTATCACCAGAGGGGTATATACAGCATCACCAGAGGAGTATATAGTATCACCAGAGGGGTATATACAGCATCACCAGAGGGGTATATAGTATCATCAGAGGTGTATATACAGCATCACCAGAGGGGTAGATAGTATCACCAGAGGGGTATATACAGCATCACCAGAGGGGTATATAGTATCACCAGAGGGGTATATACAGCATCACCAGAGGAGTATATAGTATCACCAGAGGCGTATATACAGCATCACCAGAGGAGTATATAGTATCACCAGAGGAGTATATACAGCATCACCAGAGGGGTAGATAGTATCACCAGAGGAGTATATACAGCATCACCAGAGGGGTATATAGTATCATCAGAGGTGTATATACAGCATCACCAGAGGGGTATATAGTATCACCAGAGGGGTACATACAGCATCACTAGAGGGGTATATACAGCATCACCAGAGGAGTATATAGTATCACCAGAGGGGTATATACAGCATCACCAGAGGGGTATATAGTATCACCAGAGGGGTATATACAGCATCACCAGAGGAGTATATAGTATCACCAGAGGCGTATATACAGCATCACCAGAGGGGTATATAGTATCACCAGAGGGGTATATACAGCATCACCAGAGGGGTATATAGTATCACCAGAGGTGTATATACAGCATCACCAGAGGGGTATATAGTATCACCAGAGGTGTATATACAGCATCACCAGAGGGGTATATAGTATCACCAGAGGTGTATATACAGCATCACCAGAGGAGTATATAGTATCACCAGAGGAGTATATACAGCATCACCAGAGGGGTAGATAGTATCACCAGAGGAGTATATACAGCATCACCAGAGGAGCATATAGTATCACCAGAGGGGTATATACAGCATCACCAGAGGGGTATATAGTATCACCAGAGGGGTATATACAGCATCACCAGAGGGGTATATACAGCATCACCAGAGGTGTATATACAGCATCACCAGAGGGGTATATACAGCATCACCAGAGGGGTATATACAGCATCACCAGAGGAGTATATAGTATCACCAGAGGGGTATATACAGCATCACCAGAGGAGTATATAGTATCAACAGAGGGGTATATACAGCATCACCAGAGGGGTATATAGTATCACCAGAGGAGTATATAGTATCTCCAGAGGGGTATATAGTATCACCAGAGGAGTATATAGTATCACCAGAGGGGTATATAGCATTACCAGAGGGGTATATAGTATCACCAGAGGGGTATATAGTATCACCAGAGGGGTATATACAGCATCACCAGAGGGGTATATACAGCATCACCAGAGGGGTATATAGTATCACCAGAGGGGTATATAGTATCAACAGAGGAGTATATAGTATCACCAGAGGGGTATATACAGCATCACCAGAGGGGTATATAGTATCAACAGAGGAGTATATAGTATCACCAGAGGGGTATATACAGCATCACCAGAGGGGTATATAGTATCACCAGAGGGGTATATAGTATCACCAGAGGAGTGTATAGTATCACCAGAGGGGTATATAGTATCACCAGAGGAGTATATAGTATCACCAGAGGGGTATATAGCATTACCAGAGGGGTATATAGTATCACCAGTGGGGTATATAGTATCATCAGAGGGGTATATAGTATCACCAGAGGGGTATATAGTATCACCAGAGGGGTATACGGCATCACCAGAGGGGTATATAGTATCACCAGAGGGGTATATAGTATCACAAGAGGGGTATATAGTATCACCAGAGGGGTATATACAGCATCACCAGAGGGGTATATAGTATCACCAAAAGGGGTATATACAGCATCACCAGAGGGGTATATAGTATCATCAGAGGGGTATATAGTATCACCAGAGGGGTATACGGCATCACCAGAGGGGTATATAGTATCACCAGAGGGGTATACGGCATCACCAGAGGGGTATATAGTATCACCAGAGGGGTATACGGCATCACCAGAGGGGTATATAGCATTACCAGAGGGGTATATAGTATCACCAGAGGGGTATATAGTATCACCAGAGGGGTATATACAGCATCACCAGAGGGTATATAGTATCACCAGAGGGGTATATAGTATCACCAGAGGGGTATATACAGCATCACCAGAGGAGTATATAGTATCACCAGAGGGGTATATAGTATCACAAGAGGGGTATATAGTATCACCAGAGGGGTATATAGTATCACAAGAGGGGTATATAGTATCACCAGAGAGGTATATAGTATCACTAGAGGAGTATATAGTATCACCAGAGGGGTATATACAGCATCACCAGAGGGGTATATAGTATCACCAGAGGGGTATATACAGCATCACCAGAGGAGTATATAGTATCACCAGAGGGGTATATACAGCATCACCAGAGGGGTATATACAGCATCACCAGAGGGGTATATAGTATCAACAGAGGAGTATATAGTATCACCAGAGGGGTATATAGCATTACCAGAGGGGTATATACAGCATCACCAGAGGGGTATATAGTATCACCAGAGGGGTATATACAGCATCACCAGAGGGGTATATACAGCATCACCAGAGGGGTATATAGTATCAACAGAGGAGTATATAGTATCACCAGAGGGGTATATACAGCATCACCAGAGGGGTATATAGTATCACCAGAGGGGTATATAGTATCACCAGAGTAGTATATAGTATCACCAGAGGGGTATATAGCATTACCAGAGGGGTATATAGTATCACCAGAGGGGTATATAGCATTACCAGAGGGGTATATAGTATCACCAGAGGGGTATATACAGCATCACCAGAGGGGTATATAGTATCACCAGAGGAGTATATAGTATCACCAGAGGGGTATATAGTATCACCAGAGGGGTATATAGCATTACCAGAGGGGTATATAGTATCACCAGAGGGGTATATACTATCACCAGAGGAGTATATAGTATCACCAGAGGGGTATATAGCATTATCAGAGGGGTGTATAGTATCACCAGAGGAGTATATACAGCATCATCAGAGGGGTATATAGTATCACCAGAGGGTATATAGTATCACCAGAGGAGTATATAGTATCACCAGAGGGTATATAGTATCACCAGAGGAGTATATAGTATCACCAGAGGGGTATACAGCATCACCAGAGGAGTATATAGTATCACCAGAGGGTATATAGTATCACCAGTTGGGTATATAGTATCACCAGAGGAGTATATAGTATCACCAGAGGGGTATATAGCATTACCAGAGGGGTATATAGTATCACCAGAGGGGTATATAGTATCACCAGAGGAGTATATAGTATCACCAGAGGGGTATATAGCATTATCAGAGGGGTGTATAGTATCACCAGAGGAGTATATACAGCATCATCAGAGGGGTATATAGCATTACCAGAGGGGTATATAGTATCACCAGAGGGGTATATAGTATCACCAGAGGGGTATATAGCATTACCAGAGGGGTATATAGTATCACCAGAGGGGTATATAGTATCACCAGAGGGGTATATAGTATCACCAGAGGAGTATATAGTATCACCAGAGGGGTATATAGCATTACCAGAGGGGTATATAGTATCACCAGAGGGGTATATAGCATTACCAGAGGGGTATATAGTATCACCAGAGGGGTATATAGCATTACCAGAGGGGTATATAGTATCACCAGAGGGGTATATACAGCATCACCAGAGGGGTATATAGTATCACCAGAGGGGTATATAGCATTACCAGAGGGGTATATAGTATCACCAGAGGGGTATATAGTATCATCAGAGGGGTATATAGTATCTAGGAGCGGGCAGCAGGCAGGAAACGATGTCCGGTGAGCGGGGAGCGGCTTGACTTCGGCCGTGCATCCCCCTCCTCCTCCGAGATCCAATAGGATCGCCTGTCTTCTCCGTCAATCAGGAAACAGGTATCATACCCGCGATTCCTGATTGGTGGAGAGGCGGTTCAGTGTTAGAAAGGGAAATATTCATTTGCCTCTCTAGGGGCTCGCGGAGTCGCGGCGGCACGCTCTGCGCTACACTCTATGTTGAAGCCTATTAGAGCCTATGGCTCTGATGAGATGCTTCAAAGAAACCCCTCACTGCGGTAATTCATGCGGCCTGAAAGGGGCCGGCCGCATGACTGGAGGGGTGGTCGCTGGCGGCCATGAATCTATCCATAGCATATAAGGGGGTGGCGAGGACAAAGGGGGCAGCGCCCGTGCGCCCTTAATGGACGAGCCGCCCCTGCCAAGAACTGAAAAAATTTATGAATTAACATCAAACTATTGCCAAGGGGCGGAGTAACGATCTTTTTCTGGCTTTTACCCTTATCGGACCCGGGCATAAGTTTCCTGGGCCACAGAGCTTGCAATCTAAAGGCAGATTGATGGCAGAGGTCCCGAGAACTGAACAATATTCTGGATTAACATCATATTGTTTTGTCCTTATTGGACATTTGAATAAGAGCTCTGGGCCACAGAGCTTGCAATCTAAAGGCGGGCTTGATGGTAGAGGTACCGAAAACTTTGAAAAATCTGAATTAACTTCATACAACGGGGAGTAACAATATTAAATGACTTCTCTGATCTTTGACCAGAGCTGGGAACAAGAGCCCTGGGCCACAGAGCTTGCAATCTAATGGCGGGATCGATGGCAGTTGTACCAAGAACTGAAAACATTTATGAATTAAGATTATTGGATTTGTAAATAAGCACCCCGGGCCACAGAGCTTGCAATCTAATGACAGGATCGATGGTGCCAAGCACTGCAAAGATTGTGAATTAGCGTCCAACTATGGCAAAAATGAATGAAAATGAATGAATGGTGTGAACGGAGCCTTAGATTTGGGAATAAGAACCCTGGGCCACAGAGCTTGCAATCTAAAGGCGGGATCGATGGCAATGATTTGATGTTAATGCAGATTTTTTTTTTTTGTCAGTTCTTCCCTCTGCTGAGGGTGAAGCAACAAAATGATTTTTCTGCTTTTATTCTTTTTTTTAGACTTGGGAATAAGAGCACTGGGCCACCGAGCTTGCACTCTAAAGATGGGATTGATGGCAAAGGTACCAGGGACTGAAAATATTTATGAATTAACATTAGGCTCCATTCACACCACGGCGTTCCGCGATTCGGAAATGCCGCAAATTGCGGAACGCCCTGCTATTTTAAATGGCACCAAATCTTGCCGCGATTGTCGACCGGCGAATTGCGGTAAGATCGCGCAAATCAGAATCGCAGGGGACGCCTGGCGCCCAAAAGAAGCACAAGAACTACTTTTGGGGCGTCCCGTAAAAATGGTGGGAGTGGAGCACGATATTGCCTGTGATCGTCCCCCGACGATTCGCCGTAAAATCGCGCAAAACAAAATCGCGGAACGCCCAATGCTCAAAAAAAAGTTCACGTACTTTTTTTTTGGGCGTTAGGCGTTCCGCAATTCTGTTTGCGCGATGTTACTATAAATCGTCTGGCGACAATCGCTGCAATATCGCGCCACGATTTGGTGCCGTGCAAAATAGCGGGGATCGCACGGGCATCCCACGATTTGCGGCGTTTCCGAATGGCGGGTGGAATTGCGCCTATTCCACCCGCAAAACGGAACGCCATAGTGTGAATGGAGCCTTGGTGCCATTCAAAATAGCGGGGGGTCGCACGGGCATCCCGCGATTTGCGGCGTTTCCGAATCGCCGTAAAACGGAACGCCGTACTGTGAATGGAGCCTACCTATTGGCAAGCGTGGGGGTAACGAAATTCTTTTTCTGCTTTTTTCCTTATCGGACTTCGAAATAATAGCTCTGGGCCACAGAGCTTGCACTCTAACGACGGGGGGGGGGGGGGTGGTGG
>BLSH010380461.1:13314-37192 GCA_018402905.1 Glandirana rugosa
AGTTTTGGGAGCGATGGCCCTTTTGGGGTCCTAGGCTGCCCAATAGTCGTCTTAAAATATTTGAGTGTCGACTCAAACAGGGTCTGTGGAACTGGTCCCAGAAATTGAGTCCTTGTATGCCAAACGCTCTCATGACCTTGAAAAGCCAAGCGAAGCTGATGTTATCAAAAGCCTTTTCAGCATCGAGTGATATAATGGCTATATCTTGGTCTGGGTGAGCCTTGGCATAATCAAGGGCCATCAGTACTTTGCGAATATTGAGGGTGGCAGAGCGGCCGGGCACGAAACCTGATTGCGCATGATGGAGAAGGGAAGGGAGGAGATCCGCTAGCCGGGATGCTAAGATTTTAGATAGGAGTTTGGCATCTACATTAATGAGTGAGATGGGCCTGTATGAGCCTGGGAGGAGAGGATCTTTGTCTTTCTTAGCAATAAGCTTAATATATGCGTGTGACCCTGAGGGTAAGTAGGGGCCTTCCGCCCACATTGAGTTAAAGACCCTGGTCAAGGTGTCTGGGACAAACTCAGCTGTGAGTTTATAAAATTCTGCTGATAACCCGTCGGATCCTGGGGTTTTCCCGGTAGCGAGGGTTTTGATAGTGACTCGCACATCTTCAAGTGTAATAGGGGCATTCAGCCTTTCCAGCTGCTCAGGGGATAGGGTGCGGAGGTCTATCCCTGCAAGTAGGTCAGAGGCCTTTGCTGAGTCAATGGGGTCTTCCGCATAGAGGGAGGAGTAGAAGTGGGAGAGGAGGGAGCCAATCTCAGAGGGTTTCTTGACAATGTTACCATTGGTGTCTCGCAGTGCTCCAATGTATGTGGGAGTGTATCGTTTAGAGCAGAGTCTGGCCAGTAGTTTGCCCGCTTTATTGCCGTGTTTATGAAACATGAGTGTAGAATATGAGTTTTTGGTGCTTTCGTGTTTAGCGGACCAGTGTTCGAATGTTTGCTTAGCTGCTTGCCAGGTCTGAATATTAGCTGGAGTGCGGGAGGTCAACAAATTGTTGTGTGCCTGGCGCAGAGCTTCGCTAGCCTGAGTATAATTCGCACGCGCAAGCTTTTTATAATGGGCAGTAAATGCAATGATGCGCCCTCTGAGATAGGCTTTCCCTGCCTCCCAAAACAGATTAGGGGAAGATAAATGTGCTCGGTTGGCTTCAGAATATTCGGCCCAGGCTGATTGGAGAGAACACTTCAGCTCCTCATTATCCGCTAAATAGGCTGGGAATCTCCAGGTTTGCGAGATACGAGGAGCCAGTAACCCTGTCAGTTGTAAGGTTATGGGGGAATGGTCAGAAATTGCCATGGCCTCTATGGAGGCAGTGGAAGTGAGGGGTAGTAGGGCCGGGGAGCAGAAGAGGTAGTCTATACGGGAAAACGAATGGTGAGGAGGGGAGAAATAGGTAAAATCCCTGTCTGTAGGGTGTGTAGTGCGCCAAACATCCATCATGTGTAGCTGCTCCATCGATTGAGCCAAGGGGGAGGTAATGCCTAAGGGGTTAGGTTTTTTGTCCGGCCCTGAGGAGCGATCCTCGACCGGGTGCATAACGGTGTTGAAATCATCCCCCCAATAAGGTGTAGGGATTCCTGAATTTGCGACACCCAGGCAGTAAGTTCCTGGAAGAAGGGCTGACCCGGTGAGTTGGTGGCATAAACATTAGAAAGAGCAATATCTCGGTCGGCAACCGTTATATGTATGGTGAGTCTGCGGCCCGCTGTATCACTATCAATCGAGCGAATAGTGTGATTAAAATTTTTATGGAGCAGAGTTACTACTCCCGCCTTGCGTCCCACAGCCGGGGAACCGAAAGCCTTGCCCACCCATAAGCTTACAGAGCCTGGACAGATCATCCGCTCCGAGGTGCGTTTCCTGCAACATTGCTACATCTGCCCCCAGGCGCTTCAGATGCCGTAGAACCTGCATGCGCTTGTGGGGGCACAACCTTTATGTGACACCACCTTTATGTGATCCCTAGAGGTTGGAGATAGCATGACTGTATCAGAAGAGCATTACAGGGGGTCCCTGTCATGGGTAGGACTGTTATAAGGATGGCTTCCACAGAAAAAGGGGTCAATGAGTTGGTAGAGATTTCCAGAGGACCGATAGGAGTGACAACTTTCAAGTCATAGTCCAATGTAACCAAGTAAACTAGTAAAATCAAAACATATAGGGGGCCGGGGCCCCTAAAACCTTTATACGACTTCACTTTCTTCCCCACGGAGCGTACCCCACCAAGGCCCCCGCCGGGAAATCTCCCCATGGTAGCCGGGTGATCCTAAGTTCCGAGGAGGAGAAGGGAAGAGCCAAGTACTGGGGTCAGTGTTAAATATAGGGAATTAGAGTGAGGGGCGAGGGACAACAGACTGTATAGAGATGTGGCTAGGATCAGAGAAATGGGAGATGGTAGACCAGGGGGCTGGTGGCCGAAGGGCCTGTATACAGGAAAGTTTTTTAGAGCTAGGACTGTTAGATGTCAGGCGTGAGAGTGGGTAGATCCGCCGTTCATCTCAGGCCAGTCAGCAGACTAAAGCAGGAACATGTGAAAACAGGGCCTCAAGGGTACAGACAAAAAGTCTGCTTTGAACGCTATAGGGGAGGCTATGTGGATAAAATTGAAACCACCAACCATAGGGCCTGAGATTACTAACCGGGAACAGGACAGTCTCACCTGAAAACAAGCCTTAGTTAGCTCAGTCCTAGAAGACCAGATTTAGTTGTGGAAGAGTCTCTTTTCTGATGGGCCAAACCGGACCCTCTTGACTGGGGGCTTCTCTGGACTTGACTGTTGTTTGCCTGAGGAGAGAGAGGATTTCCTGGGAGGAGGTGAGTCCCGGGATGAGACAGGAGCCTCCTGTTCCATGTCTGACTGGAGTGTATCCGCTATGTAGCGGTCTGCATCGACAGGCGAGTTGAAGGATATGCGTTCTCCCATGGGTGCTTGAATGTGGAGGATGGCCGGATAGGCCAGACTAAACCTGATCTGGTTTGTATGAAGGGTGGAGCATACTGAAGCAAAGGCCTTGCGTTTTTTCATGACCTCAACCGAATAGTCCGCGAAGACTAGAAGGGATTCGTTTTCAAAGGTCAACTTGCGCTCTCTTCTAAAGCGCTGGAGTATGGCCTGCTTGTCCGTGTAGTTGAGATATTTGACAATTACTGGCCGGGGTTTGGATCGCGATTCGGTCATTTGTCCAATACGGTGTGCTCTTTCCACAACACAAGGGGTGCAAAGCCCTAGCTGCTCGGGGATGGTAATAGAGCAGAGAGTGGCCAGGGAGGAGTGGGGGACTGACTCAGGCAGACCCACAATGCGCAAATTGTTACGCCTGGACCGGTTTTCCAGGTCATCAACTTTCTCCTGGAGGTCCTTTTGGAGGGTCAGTAGTTTGGCCACTGATGCTGATAGTGCTGTGGTGTCATCTTCCATGGTGGCTATCCGCTCTTCCGCGTGGTCCAGCCTGAGAGTCTGTTGCTGTAGTTCTCTGTGTAGTTGCTCCAATCCTCTGTAGACCGCTTTGTCCACTGCATCCGTTAGCATTGGGGTGAGGAGTTGAACCACTGCTTGTGCTATTCCAGCCATGGAGGTCGGGTCTGTAGATATGGGAGGAATGTTGTCCACCGGCAGTGGGTTGAATAAGGGATCCGAACGAGGCACTAACGAAGGGACTGTTGGGTCCGAACGAACATTTGGTGCTTCTGACCGTTGGGGCTCGAGCGAAGGTTCTTGGTGAACGAACGTGGAGTCCGATCGTGCGTCCACCGCCCAATCGATCGTGGAGCGAGCCGGCGCCATGTTAGCTGCAGACTGCGAGCCAACCCCTCCTTCCTTGCTCGGTGTCACAGGCGGCCGAGCTGGTGGCGATCGCTCCACGAAGCGGTCCATGTGGTCCCCTGTAGATGGCGAACTTCTGGGAGCAGTTTACCCCGGGCTAAGCTGGCTTAAAACGCTGGTTTTTAGGGAGAATGGCGGGAGCAGAGAGCACCTAGCTCCTCTCCATGCGGCGCCGGAACCGGAAGTCTCAGAATTTTTTTTTTTTTAAAACAGCAATGTAGACGCACTTTTTAATTTTATGCAAGAAATGCCCCGCTGGCCGCAAATGTAATATTTTGCACCAAAAAAAAAAAAAAGAAAAAAAAATGTAATTTGTCTAACTGCAATGTAAAAGCAGTATTTAAATATGCCAACATGTTGCCAATTGAACTAACAGAACACGATTAAAGTAGTGTCCCTGACACACAAGCAGTTGCACTGCACTTGCAAAACTGGCTGCAAACACCCACCTAACAAACAGAAAAATGACTTAGGTTTTATATGAGGCACTTTGCTTAGCAAACAAAATGTACTCTAGCAAACAAAAATCTCCTCTAGCACCCACCCACCAATAAATCACTGTTTTTAACAGATTTTCTAAAGCTAATCTGTCCCTCACAGCAGGAGCAGCATCCTCTCCCTACACTAGTATGAGATGATGTGACATGCAGCACTACGTGACTGCAGCTTATATAGAGGCTGGGTCACATGATGCACGGACCAATCACAGCCATGCCATTAGTAGGCATGGCTGTGATGGCTTCTAAGGGCAAACGAGTGAAATGCTTGTTGATTGGCTGCCCTGCAGCAATTCAACAGGCACAAAAAAATACCCGAACCCGGACTTTTTCTCAAACGTCCAGGTTTGGGACACGGACACTCTAAAGTTCGTTACAAACCCAAACTTTATAGTTCGGGTTCGCTCAACTCTACTAATAACTCAATTTAGCATACAAAGTGATTAACAGTAAGGACTAGGCATAAGATGACATTTGCCATTCAGATCAGCATAAACAATAGCAAGGCCACTTCAAGTGCATCACCGGGCAGTAATAAAGAACCTCTATTGCCAGAGCGCATTTATGGCTGCAGTGCTAGTCCTAGACATAACGCACTGTCCAAAAGAAAAGGAGGAAGGTAGCAGAGGGGGCAGGGAAACAAAGGGGGCTTGCAGAATAATTATTATGGGAGGGGCTGTACTTGGGGCCCTTTAACAGTGTCTTTGCATTTATTGACTGCCCCAGTTAACCTACATGCAGTAAAGGTAGAGTATAAGTACGGAATAGTTTCGGTGCAAGATAGATGTGGTTCAGATGCGGTAAAGTTTCAATATAATGTTGTATAGCGTTGGTGTAGGTACAGTCTAGGTTTGGAATAAGTACAGTATACAGTGCAGTATGGGTGCGGTATGGATTGGATATGCTTGGTGTCCTGCTCTCAGTGGCTCAGTCCCTATTAGCAGTATCTTCAATGGCTAATAGCCCTCTCACCAGTCCCCAGAATGCTGCAGTAACCCTTCACTGTAGAAAAGGGGGCCCCTCTGTCTCTCCTTAAGTGGTATCTAGGGATGGGCCCCCTGGTTCGAGTCGAACGCATGTTTGACTTGAACATCGGGGGTTCATCTGTTCAGCTAATCCTGAACATTATGGGGCGTTCATGGGAAAATCGAGCACCCCACAATGCATTCCACTCACAGGGAAGTGCCGCCCGCTGATTGACCAAAGCATGTACATGACCTGTACTTGTACAGTGGCTTTATGTAGTGTGAATAACATGGAGAGAGACAGAGAGGGAGCTTAGCTAGCTGCATGCAGGCAGTTTAGTTTAGACATTGAGATATACTAGATAGATAGCCGATCTGTATACAGTCAGTTAGTGCAGGCATCACAAGAATATACAGTTGTGCTCATAAGTTTACATACCCTGGCAGAATTTATGATTTCTTGGCCATTTTTCAGAGAATATGAATGATAACACAAAAAATTTTCTTTCACTCATGGTTAATGTTTAGCTGAAGCCATTAATTATCAACTGTGTTTACTCTTTAAATCATAATGACAACAGAAACTACCCAAATTATCCTGATCAAAAGTTTACATACCCTGGTGATTTTAGCCTGATAACATGCACACAAGTTGGCACAAAGGGGTTTGAATGGCTATTAAAGGTAACCATCCTCACCTGTGATCTGTTTGTTTGTAATTAGTGTGTGTCCCGCTTACAATACGCCAAACAGCAAAGAGACAAGCCTCAAACTTTTAAGACATTTGGAATGATGAGACCAAAATGTAACTTAATACCTTGTATTGCCCCCTTTAACATCAATGACAGCTTGAAGTATTTTGTGGTATTTGTGGATGAGGCCCTTTATCATCTCAGATGGTAAAGCTGCCCATTCCTCTTGGCAAAAAGCCCATTTGTGGCTGCAATTCTACATGGTCTATCTGACCGTGGTTTGGTTTCAACAGAACCCCTCAATTTCCACTTCTTGATTAGAGTTTGAACACTGCTGATTGGCATTTTCAATTCCTTGGATATCTTTTTATATCCCTTTCCTGTTTATACAGTTCAACTACCTTTTCCTGCAGATCCTTTGATAATCCTTTTTTTCCCCATGACTCAGAATCCAGAAACTCAATGACCTTTTATACACAAACACTAATTACAAGCAAACAGATCACAGGTGAGGATGGTTACCTTTAATAGCCGTTCAAACCCCTTTGTGTTAGCTTGTGTGCATGTTATCAGGCCAAAATCACCAGGGTATGTAAACTTTTGATCAGGGTCATTTGCATAGTTTCTGTTACATTATGATTTAAAAAGAGTAAGCACAGTTGATTGATAATAAAGTTGATTGATAAGAAATGTTTTTGTGATATCATTCATATTCTTTGAAAAATGGCCAAGAAATCATACATTCTGCCAGGGTATGTAAACTTGTGAGCACAACTGCATATGTAGCTTAAATGGTATAACATTATATATATATATATATATATATATATAATGCAATGCCTTTAGTGTAGACTATATACAGCTAATTCAGTGTATAGTATGTAGCGTCCGTTCAGGCAGTGCAAAAATATATATGTACCTTCCATAGTGTATATATATATATATATATATATATATATATATAATACAATGCCTTTAGTGTAGACTATATATAGTGTAACCTGGGGGTAGCTCCGTAATGACCGCCAGCCAGTTTATTGAAGCAAACAGTTCATTTATTTTGAAGTGACCAAAATCACTTCAAAACACTGAAGTCTATTTCTGATGTACGCGTAAGGTTTTATCCCTGGCTCTCTGGAAAGTAGCTGGAGCGGAATGCAAACCGAATGGTATTCTTTTGAACTGGAAATGGCCATCTGGGGTAGAAAAGGCAGTCTTCTCTTGGGCTTCCTTAGTTAAAAGGTATTTGCCAGTAGCCTTTAGTGAGGTCTAAGGTAGTAATGTACAGGGCTGGTCCCAACCTCTCTATCAGTTTGTCTACTCCGGGCATTGGATATGCATCAAACTTCGACACCTCATTGAGTTTTTTGAAATCATTACAAAATCGCAGACTCCCGTTGGGCTTCGGTACCAACACAATTGGGCTGGACCACTCGCTCTGCGATTCCTCAGTGATATCAAGTACGAGTATTGTCCGGACTTCCTCTGACACTGCCTTTCTATGTGCCTCAGGGATACAATAGGGTTTCACTCAAACCTTCACATTAGGTTCCGTGACAATGTCATGTTCAATAACCCTGGTAAGACCTGGCAGTCCTGCGAACTTCTCTCTATTCCTATGTAAAAAACCCTTTGCCTGCTGTGTTTGTGGCTTGGATAGGGAGGTAGAAACCAGGATTGAGTTCTCCCCTATTGGGGGCTTAGAACTAATCTCAGCCAGGGCAACTTCCTGCTCTCGGTCCTTACAAATGCTTCAGGAGATTTACATGGTATATATGATAGGGCTTCCTCTTCCCAGGTTGGTGTATCTTATAGTTAACCTCACCAATTTTTCTACCACCTCAAATGGCCCCTGCCACCTGGCCAGGGACTTACTTTTTACTGTAGGTATAAGCACGGACACCCCGTCTCCAACCTGGAACTGTCTGAGTTTGGCAGACCAGTTGTGCACCCTGCTTTGTGCCTCTTGCACATTTTGAATGTGCTCTTTGACCAGAGGCATCACCTTAGCAATCCTCTCTCATCTGAGTTATATGTTCTACCACTGTCTTATAAGGAGAGGCCTCACTTGCCCGCATCCTCCACCAAATATAACCTGGGGGTAGCTCCGTTGTCAGGGACCGATGTGACCACAAATGTGTGGACTGCAGCAGAGTGCACAAAACGCAGGTAAATGTAAATAATATTATTTATTAAAACTGATAAGTAAATTACAAAGATAACGCACCTCCAATAAAGTAAATAGTGTAACACAACCAGTCAAAAAACAACCAGTGAATACAAACAAATGACAGATTAAATACAATATTTACAGAGCATGGATATCCAAATCATAATTGTACCAGAGCCAGGGTATCACGTACCTGATCCAAGGCTGAAGTGCTGAGAGAGGCTTCCCTTGCGGCTGAACGCAGAGTACCCCCTGGGTGGGAACACGGAGTACTGAGCGCAAAGAAGCACGGGTCACCAGAAGCGTAGATGAAGCGTGCAGGTAGGTTAGAGCTGGAGCCACAGGGTGTGTCTGGAGCAGGTCTGGATGCAGGCTGCCAATCAGGAGTGGAGAGCGGAGAGGTAAGTCCGTAAGCCAGGCCAAAGGTCATTCACCGGGAATCAGGCAGGTAGAGAAGTCCAATAAACAGGCCGAGGGTCAAACACAGGAGAAACACAGGAGACAATCCGGGAAGCGAGCCAAGGGTCAACACTGGAGAGATCAGAGAAAGTCCAAGAGCCAAGCCGAGTCACAACAGGAGGAAATCAGGAACACAGGAACACACAGGTCAGGAACTCAGGAGAGCTGAAGACGATCCAGCAACTAAGGAGCATACTGAGCAGTCTTTTATAGTGCTCAAGGGAATCCTATTGGACGTTGCGTACCCGCCTATTGCGTCCGTACGCTCGTCGCTGTGTTCTGATGCGTGCGCGCATGCGCACTTGCGATCTTCTCCCGATCGTCCGTAATGGAGCGATCGTTCGTGCCGGAACGTGCTGACGTGTATGGGCTGATATGCGTCGCCCATGACACAGGGTCATACATGGGAGATCAAGCAGAAGGGAGCTGGGAACAAGGCAGGACAGGAAAAGGGAATCAGGAGATGGACTGGGCAGGAAAGAAGGAATCAGGCTGCAGGATCAGGGTCAAGAGACAGAGAACAGGCTACAGGAACAGGATCGCAGGTCAGGGGCACAAGGAGAAAATACCAAGGAAAATTAACACAGCATTCCCCAGGTTTAAATACACTTCCTTCAATCAATCAGTCTCAGGTGATGCCTGATTGCAGGGGATAATATCTGGTCCTGACTGCCGAAAGACACAGGCTTGGCAGTGGGCAGAGGCACATCAGGCTAGACAACAGGCACCAGATAATCAGACTGGACAGCGGACACAGGATCATCAGACTGGACAGTGGGCACCGGATCAGACTGGACAACAGGTACTGGATCAGACTGGACAACAGGCACTGGATCATCAGACTAGACAGCGGGTACCGGTTCATCAGACTGGACAGCGGGTACCGGTTCATCAGACTGGACAGCGGGTCCGGTTCATCAGACTGGACAGCGGGTACCGGTTCATCAGACTGGAAAGCGGGCACCAGAACTTTAGGTTGGACAGCAGGCACTGAATCATCAGAATGGACAGCGGGCACTGGATCATCAGACTGGCCAGCGGGTACTGGAACATCTGGCTGGACAGCGGGCACTGGATTATCAGAATGGGCAGCAGGCACTGGAACGTCAGGTTAGGCAGTGGGCACCGGAATGTCAGAATGGACAGCGGGCACCGGATCATCAGACTAAGCAGTGGGCACAGGAACATCAAACTGGACAGCGGGCACTGGAACACCAGGCTGGACAGCTGGCACTGGAACACCAGGCTGGACAGCGAGCACTGGAACATCAGGCTGGACAGCGAGCACTGGAACATCAGGCTGGACAGCGAGCACTGGATCATCAGAATGGACAGCAGGCACCGGATCATCAGAATGGACAGCAGGCAGCAGATCATCAGGCTGGGCAGCAGGCACTGGAACATCAGGCTGGACAGCGGGCAGCAGATCAGACTGGACAACAGGCACTGGGTCATAAGGTTGTACAGCGAGCACTGGAACATCGAGCTGGACAGCGAGCACTGGAACATCAGGCTGGACGGTGGGCATCAGATCATCAGACTGGACAGCGGGCATTGGAATGTCAGGTTGGACAGTGGGCACCAGATCATCAGAATGGACAGCAGGCACTGGAACATCAGGCTGGATAGCAGGCACCGGAACATCAGGTTGGGCAGTGGGCACTGGAACGTCAGAATGGACAGCGGGCGCCGGATCATCAGACTGGGCAGTGGGCACAGGAACATAAGGCTGGACAGCGGGCACCAGATCATCAGGGCAGACAGCAAGCACTGGAAGATCAGGCTGGACAGCAAGCACTGGAAGATCAGGCTGGACAGCAAGCACTGGAAGATCAGGCTGGAGAGGAGGCACCGGATCATCAGAATTGACAGCAGGCACCGGATCATCAGAATGGGCAGCAGGCACCGGATCATCAGACTGGGCAGCAGGCACCGGATCATCAGACTGGGCAGCAGGCACTGGATCATCAGACTGGGCAGCGGGCACCGGATCATTAGGCTGGACAGTGAGCACTGGAACATCAGGCTGGACAGGGAGTACTGGAACATCAGGCTGGACAGGGAGTACTGGAACATCAGGCTGGACGGTGGGCACCAGATCATCAGACTGGACAGCAGGCATCAGAACGTCATGTTGGACAGCAGGAACCGGATCATCAGGCTGGACAGCGGGCACCGGAACATCAGGTTGGACAGCGGGCACCGGAACATCAGAATGGACAGTGGGGACCGGATCATCAGACTGGGCAGCCGGCACTGGAACATCAGACTGGACAGCGGGCATCGGAACGTCAGGTTGGACAGTGGGCACTGGATCATCAGAATGGACAGCAAGCACTGGAACATCAGGCTGGACAGCAGGCACTGGAACATCAGGTTGGGCAGTGGGCACTGGAACGTCAGAATGGACAGCGGGCGCCGGATCATCAGACTGGGCAGTGGGCACAGGAACATCAGGCTGGACAGCGGGCACCAGATCATCAGGGCAGACAGCAAGCACTGGAAGATCAGGCTGGACAGCAAGCACTGGAAGATCAGGCTGGAGAGGGGGCACCGGATCATCAGAATTGACAGCAGGCACCGGATCATCAGAATGGGCAGCAGGCACCGGATCATCAGAATGGGCAGCAGGCACCGGATCATCAGACTGGGCAGCAGGCACCGGATCATCAGACTGGACAGTGAGCACTGGAACATCAGGCTGGACAGGGAGTACTGGAACATCAGGCTGGACAGGGAGTACTGGAACATCAGGCTGGACGGTGGGCACCAGATCATCAGACTGGACAGCGGGCATCAGAACGTCATGTTGGACAGCAGGAACAGGATCATCAGAATGGACAGCAGGCACTGGAACATCAGGCTGGACAGCGGGCACCGGAACATCAGGTTGGACAGCGTGTACCGGATCATCAGAATGGACAGTGGGGACCGGATCATCAGACTGGGCAGCCGGCACTGGAACATCAGACTGGACAGCGGGCATTGGAACGTCAGAATGGACAGCAAGCACTGGAAGATCAGGCTGGACAGCAAGCACTGGAAGATCAGGCTGGACAGCAAGCACTGGAAGATCAGGCTGGACAGCAAGCACTGGAAGATCAGGCTGGAGAGGGGCACCGGATCATCAGAATTGACAGCAGGCACCGGATCATCAGACTGGGCAGCAGGCACTGGATCATCAGACTGGGCAGCAGGCACTGGAACATCAGGCTGGACAGCGGGCACCAGATTAGGCTGAACAGCGGGCACCGGATTATTAGGCTGGACAGTGAGCACTGGAACATCAGGCTGGACAGGGAGTACTGGAACATCAGGCTGGACAGGGAGTACTGGAACAGCAAGCACTGGAAGATCAGGCTGGACAGCAAGCACTGGAAGATCAGGCTGGAGAGGGGGCACCGGATCATCAGAATTGACAGCAGGCACCGGATCATCAGAATGGGCAGCAGGCACCGGATCATCAGAATGGGCAGCAGGCACCGGAGCAGGCTTTACAGCGGGTACCATAACAGCAGGCACCGAAACAGCAGGCTTGATAGTGGGCATCGGATCAGCACACTGGACAGCGGGCATCAGAACGTCATGTTGGACAGCAGGAACCGGATCATCATAATGGACAGCAGGCACTGGAACATCAGGCTGGACAGCGGGCACCGGAACATCAGGTTGGACAGCGGGTACTGGATCATCAGAATGGACAGTGGGGACCGGATCATCAGACTGGGCAGCCGGCACTGGAACATCAGGCTGGACAGTGAGCATTGGAACATCAGACTGGACAGCGAGCAATGGAAAAATCAGGCTGGACAGCGGGCACTGGAACAGCAGGCTTGACAGCGGGTAGCATAGCAGCAGGCTTGACAGCGGGCACCATAACAGCAGGCACCGAAACAGCAGGCTTGACAGTGGGCATCGGATCAGCACACTGGACAGCGGACATCGGATCAGCACACTGGACAGCGGGCACAGGATCAGCACACTGGACAGTGGGCACCATAAAAGCAGGCTTGATAGCGAACACTGTAACATCAGGCTTGATAGTGGGCACCGTAACAGCCGGCTTGACAGCGGGCCCCGTAACAGCAAGCCTGACAGCGGGCCCCATAACAGCAGCCACCAGAACAGCAGGCTTGACAGTGGGCACAGGATCATTAGACTAGACAGCAGGCACAGAACCAGCAGAACAGGATCAGCAGACTGGACAGCAGGCACAGGATCAGCAGACTGGACAGCAGGCACAGGATCAGCAGACTGGACAGCAGGCACAGGATCAGCAGACTGGACAGCAGGCACATGATCAGCAGAGTGGACAGCAGGCACAGGATCAGCAGACTGGACAGCAGGTACAGGATCAGCAGACTGGACAGTGGGCATAGGATAAGCAGACTGGATAGCATGTTTAGCTGTGTCAGAAGTAGGCCAAACCCTATTGGCAATTGTGGAGGTAGACTGGAGCAGATCAGCCAGTGTAGAGGCAGACTGGGGCAAATTGGCTGGTGTGGAGGCAGGCTTGAGTAGATTGGCTGGAGTGGAGGCATACTGGAACAGATCGGCTGGTGTAGAAGCAGACTGGAACAGATTGGATGGTGTGGAGGTAGCCTGGAACAGATGGACTGGTGTGGAGGTGGACTGGAACACATCAGCTGGGGTAGAAGCAGACTGGTACAGATCGGTTGGTGTAGAGGTAGACTGGAGCAAATTGCCTGATGTGGAGGATGGTTTGAGTAGATTGGCTGGAGTGGAGGCATACTGGAACAGATTGGCTGGTGTGGAAGCAGACTGGAACAGATCAGCTGGTGTAGAAGCAGACTGGAACAGATCGGCTGGTGTAAAAGCAGACTGGAACAGAACAGCTGGTGTAAAAGCAGACTGGAACAGAACGGCTGGTGTAAAAGCAGACTGGAACAGATCGGCTGGTGTAAAAGCAGACTGGAACAGATCGGCTGGTGTAAAAGCAGACTGGAACAGATCGGCTGGTGTAGAAGCAGACTGGAACAGATCAGCTGGTGTAGAAGCAGACTGGAACAGATCAGCTGGTGTAGAAGCAGACTGGGACAGATTGGCTGGTGTAGAGGCAGAGTGGAGTGGATTGGCTGGTGTAGAAGCAGACTTGAACAGAGTGGCTGTTGTGGAGGCAGACTGGAACAGATCAGTTGATGTGGAGGCAGACTGGAACAGATTGGCTGGTGTGGAGGCAGACTGGAGCAGATCAATTGGTGTGGAGGCAGACTGGAGTAGATTGGCTGGTGTGGAGGTAGACTGGGACAGATTGGCTGGTATGGAGGCAGTATTGGATAATGGCTGGATTGTGCGGGTTGGGAAAAACGTCAATTTCTTTTTAGGTTTAACCACTGAAGTTCTCAGTTCATAGGTGACTGCAGAGCTGTAAGTAGGGGGTGCAGCTGATGGAAGAGTATGGCTGGAGTATGGTAAAAAAAAGAGGGATCGGTCGCTAAGGGGGATCTTTGTGGAATTGTTGCAGGCAGCGGAGAAGAGGTAGGTGGGTTAAAGGCCGGGTAGGTGCAGCAAGTGGAAATGGGGTACTGATATTTGGTTGGTAACAGAGTATATTGGGCTGTGACTGTGGTTGCTGTAGGTGAAGGAGAGAGAGACCTTTGAGCAGGTAGGTCTCTGGTGGCAGGAATGGGTTGGTGCAAGCTGACAGGAGCTGAATACAACTTATCTGACCATGCCTGTAATAAAGGTTGAACAAAATTTGGTTTACATGACAAGAGCCTGCATTACCTTAATGCACTCCACTAACACTTGTTGAGAGCATGCTGAATAATGCTCAAAGAAATAAGCCGTGTCATCCTCAAACAGCCAAACCAGTGATTCTATCTGAGCCGTACTGAAGGGAGGAGAAAAATCATCACTGCCCACAAATCTGAATCAAAGGCTGAACATCTCCAAATGACATACTGCTCTGATCAATTATGGAATGAGCAAGACATTTACTTTCCAATAGCTGGTCACTAGTCCACGCCTTCAATGTCTGGCGGCAATAGTCATGATCCTCTGTCACCAGCAGAGAAAAATAAATAACCTCCTCCAGATGTATGTTACCACAAACAGCAAAACCAAGATGGCTTCTCTGTGCAGCCACTTCTGGTTGGGGCTGGCCTTGGTATTATGTCAGGGACCAATGTGACCAGAAATGCGTGGATTGCAACAGAGTGCACAAAACGCAGGTAAATGTAAATAATAATATTTATTTAAAAATATAAGTAAATAACAAAGATAATGTACCTCCAATAAAGTAGATAGTGTAATCCAACCAGTGAACAAACAACCAGTGAACACAAACAAATGACAGACTAAATACAATATTTACAGAGCATGGATATCCAAATCATAATCGTACCAGAGCCAGGGTCATACACGGGAGATCAAGCAGAAGGGAGCTGGGAACAAAGAAGGACAGGAAAAGGGAATCAGGAGATGGACTGGGTAGGAAAGAAGGAATCAGGTTGCAGGATTAATGTCCAGGGCAAGAAACAGGGAACAGGCTACAGGAACACATGATCGCAGGTCAGGGGCACAAAGAGAAAATACCAAGGCAAATTAACACAGCATTCCCCAGGTTTAAATACACTTCCTGCAATCAGTCTCAGGTAAAGCCTGATTGCAGGGGATGATGTCAGGTCCTGACTGCCGAAAGACACCCGCTGGTGGACACCAGAACTGCAGCCTATAGGTCTGGGAGAAACAGTGCCACCAGCAGGTGAAAACATTTCCTGACATCCGTAATGATCGCCAGCCAGTTTATTGAAGCAAACAGTTCATTTATTTTGAAGTAACCAAAATCAAAATTACAGCTTTCTTCAGCCAAAGTAAATAAATAGTCCACAATCCTGGTATTTGTAACTAAAACAGCAGGCTCACTGCTAATCTCTGGTTCCCATAGTTCAGTTAGGCACCTCCAGAGTCAGGGTGTCAGGCCGGCCAGACAGAGGGGTTCAGCAGCCTGCATCTCAGCTGATTCAGGGAGCTCACGCTTGCTGTACAGCTTGTGATCTCTCCCTCTCTCTCTCTTTCACTTCCTTGACACAGGTGCACTGAGTCTCTTCTGCCTTTCAGACCTCCCTTCCCTGGGTCTTAACCCCATAGGTACCGAAGTCCTAGCGATCTGGGTTTGAGACTCTGCAACCGTCCTTCTTAAAGGGACCATGGCTCCAATATAGGGCGGAATGTACTGTCTTCTAGGACACATTCCCAGTGTCCATTACAATAGCTAATTCAGTGTATAGTATATAGTGTCCATTCAGGCAGTGTAAGAATATATATGTACCTTCCTAATGTATGTATATATATATATATATATATATATATGACAATGCCTTTAGTGTAGACTATATACAGCTATGTCAGTGTATGGTATATAGCGTCTGTTCAGGCAGTGTAAGAATATTTATGTACCTTCCTAGTGTGTATATATATATATATATATATATATATATATATATTACAATGCCTTTAGTGTAGACTATACAGTATACAGCTAATTCAGTGTATTGTATATAGCGTCCATTCATGCACTGTAAGAAATAAGAATACATATATACAGTACAGTTACAGTGTTCTTCCACCACCTACCTCTAAGTTCCAATTTTCTGCACCTGTTTGCCTGGGGCATGTCATTGCAATTTTTAAAATAAATTACAACAACAGGGCCCGTTCCTGAGCCCAACAAGAGAAATTCTGAGGGGTTACAGTGTTCTGCCATCACCAACACTCAAGGCCCAATTTTTCAGCACCTGTTTGACTGGGTCATGTTATGCTCTTAAAGGAGCCTTTTTTTTTTTTTGCAAGTGTCATTTTTTTCTTTTTTTTAATTGCATTTTAGTGTAAATATGAGTTCTGAGGTCTTTTTGACCCCAGATCTCATATTTAATAGGTCTTGTCATGCTTTTTTTCTATTACAAGGAGTGTTTACATTCCTTGTAATAGGAATAAAAGTGACCCATTTTTAAATGGACAGTGTAAAAATAAAAAATAACAAGTAAAAAAAATAAAAAAATGAAAGTGCCCAATCCCGCCGAGCTCGCATGCAGAAGCGAACGTACACATAAGTCCCGCCTGCATATGAAAAGGGTGTTCAAACCACACTTGTAAGGTAGCACTATGATCCTTAGAGTGAGAGCAATAATTCTAGCACTAAACCTCTGTAACTCAAAACTGGTATCCTGTAGAAATTGTTAAACTTTGCCAATGGAGATTTTTAAGTGCCAATGTTTGCCCCCATTCCACGAGTGGGTGCAATTTTGAAGCAATTTTTTTTTTTTATTGCATTTTAGTGTAAATATGAGATTTGAGGTTTTTTGATCCCAGTTCTCATACTTTAGAGGTCCTGTCATGCTTTTTCTATTACAAGGAATGTTTACATTTTTTGTAATAAGAATAAAAGTGACCCATTTTTTTTAATGGACAGTATAAAAATAAAAGATAACAAATAAAATAAATAAGAAAAAAAAAATTATATTGCCCCGTCCCGCTGAGCTCGCGTGAAGAAGCGAGCACATACGTAAGTCCCACCCGCATATTAAAACAGTGTTCAAACCACACATGTGAAGTATTGCTGCGATCATTACAGCGAATGCAATAATTCTAGCTCTAGACCTCCTCTGTAATTCAAAAGTGGTAACCTGTAGAGTTTTTTAGTTTCAATGATTTTTATTGAAAAAGTTCACAAAATTAAACATACAATAAAAGCATAGAAAACTTCACCAAGAGCATATACTTCACATATACTTATAGAGAAAAATAGAGCAATTCAAACTACACCAATATCTTCACCCAAAAAGATCTGGCTAGGTCCCTGGGCTACTAGAATCACCCTGACTGGATAAACACTCTGTATGATAATTAAGGGATCCACCCACCTCCCCTGCAGCCCTCGAAAGGACTCAACCAAGGCAGAGGAGGGGGGAGAAACCCACCCCTGAACTATACACATTGTAAAGCACCCTCCGGGTGCAAAGATCTCCAAAAAACACTGGACCAAACCTAATTACTTATCAACCATAATTGGGTAACAGGACTAGCAAAACAGGTCCAAAGGGACCAAGAAATCAGTGACGTACTTCATAGGTTGGACCATGACCCAGAGACCCAAGCCCCAGGAAGCCTCAGTCCCCAGATCCGTTATGCTTGCTCAAGCATCCAGCTACTTGTCTCTGGAGGGCTCCAATACCTTAAGCTGAGAAGGGTGAAAGAGAGCCCCAGGAGAGTCCCTCATCTCCCAGGGGAGTCCCCCGGCCGCCCCAAAGGGATCACACTGCGGCCTGGAGTCTCCCCCGAGAGGACCCCCCCGTAGCAGTCCCTCCCCCAGAGACGCCAAGCCCCAGCCAAAAGACCAGGGGTCGTGCCCCCAAAGGGGAGGGAGCCAACCGGAGCCCCCAAAGGAACCAAAATTCTATTCCCTGTCCGCTGGCTCCACTGGAGGAGTCCCAGAGGAGGACACAACCTAACAGGAAGAGGCCCTCACTTGAACAAAAGGAGGGCCCCCCAAAAAACAGACACCAGAGCCCCAGTTCCAGCCTGTTAGAGAAGGTTGGTAAATAAGCGGAGAAACAGGATAATATAGAAAAAGAGAAAAAAAAGAAAAAGAAGAGAGGAAGGAAAAAAAGAAAAGGAAAGAGATAGAAAAAGCCAAAAGGGGTCCTGGATCCGACACCACCCGGACCGAGGACGCAGCACAGAGAGATAATTCTCAATTTACAAAGAGATCCCCATGTATTGTGCCCAGGGACCCCAAACACTCTCGAAAGAAGCTTCTTTAATGATGATAATATGTGCTATTATTTCTTGGGCCATAATCCATAACACTTTGCGTTTAGCTCATGCCAGTGAGACCGTCCTGGATTTCCAAGCCCTGGTTAAGGTCAATTTAGCCGCTAGAAGCATAAAGAGTATCAGGCATCTTGTGTGTTTTAGGGATCCTGGACTCAAAGTGTTCCAGTAAGACTGAGTGTGGATTCTGAGTGATGGGCTGACCCGAAACCAAACAAATCAAATGCAGCCAATAATTCCAGAAACTTCTAATTCTAGGGCATTCCCTAAGGGTATGAAGTAGAGTACCCAGGTAACCACAATCTCTGAAGCAGAGAGGGGAGGTGGATGGGAACATTTTAGCAAGGCGGGTAGGAACCAAATACCACCTTGTGAAAATTTTAATGTTACCCTCCATCAACGAAACGTTAAGCAAACCCTTGATAGATCTGTTATACATTAAATGCCATGTTTCTAAGTCCCATTCAGTCTCAAGGTCCTTCTCCCAGGCATGCATGTAAGGTCTTTTCTCCCCAGGGTCCAATAGGCCCACATAGATGAGGGAGATACCCCCCTGACATTCAAGGCCTCCGCACACCACTGCTCGTAGGGAGTGATTTGGAGTATGGCCTTCTTATCCTCCCAGAAAGAATTGAGGAAATGTGATAATTGGGCAAAACTGAACCTCTCCAACATGGGCATTTCCAACTTGTCTATACAGTGTTTAAGTGAAAGAGGGCCGTTCATGTTAAAAAAATGACCGATCCTATATAGGCTTTTATTCAGCCACCATCTAAAAGCCTTAATATTCTGACCAGGTGGAAAGAGGGGGTTGCTGAATATATGTGCAAGTGGACGCCATTTCAAAGTGATAATATAGGTCTTGTGTATTATGTCACACAGGTGAATGGAGTGCAAGAGAGTTGGGGCCAAGATAGGGGGACATAGTCTCAGTTGACACCATACCAAATAGTCTAGGGTGTACAAGGGGACCGACTGCCTCTCCATCCCTACCCAGTCAGGCTTATGCCCCCTGGAGTAGATAGTTGAGAACTGAGCCAATTGAGCTGCCAAATAGTAGCTCCAGAGGTCTGGAAGGCCCAAGCCCCCTTTCGATCTCGGGCATGTGAGGATTTGGCGAAAGAAGCAACCCCCCCACCCCCCCAGACAAACTGGACAATGGCTGATTGGAGTTTTAGAAGGTGCTGTTTATTAATTGGTATGGGGAGAGAGCGGAAAAAGTAGAGAATCCTGGGTAATAGGGTTATCTTTATGGCGTTGATCCTGCCTACACATGACAGCCCAGAGAAGACCACTTTGCAAGATCCAATTTAAGCTTCTTAAAGAGTCCAGGATAGTTAAATTCATAGGTTTGACTGAACATGGAGGGAATACTGACCCCCAAGTATGGGATAGAGGTTGAGCTCCAAGGAAAGGCAAAGCTTCTTCTAAGAAACTTCGCCTTCTGGACTGGAACTGACACATTCAGGATAACCGATTTTGTCATGTTTACCTGCAAACCAGACACTCAGCTAAAGGAGGAAAGTATTTGGGAAATGGCCGGCAGGGAGGTTAAGGGGGAAGTTACAAAAAGGAGGACATCATCCGCGAAAAGGGCACATTTGTGAATTCGAGAGCCGCACTGAACCCCATGGATATCCGGATGACTCCTGATTAGAGTTGAGCGAACCTGAACTGTAAAGTTCGGGTTCGTACAGGACTTTAGGCTGTCCGTGTCCCGAACCTGAACCCGGACATTTGAGAAAAAGTCCAGGTTGGGGGTTTGTGTATTTTTTCATGCTTTTTTCGCGCCTGTTGAATAGCTGCAGGGCAACCAATCAACAAGCGTTTCATTTGTTTGCCCTTAGAAGCAATCAAAGCCATGCCTACTAATGGCATGGCTGTGATTGGCCAGTGCATCATGTGACCCAGCCTCGATATGAGCTGGAGTCACGTAGCGCTGCATGTCACATGCTCTCAGACTAGTGTAGGGAGAGGATGCTGCCGCCGCTGTGAGGGACAGATTACCGTTATAAAATCATCTCATCCTGGTATAGGGAGAGGTTCCTGCCGCTGGTGTGAGGGATAGATTACCGTTATAAAATCATCTCATACTGGTATAGGGAGAGGTTCCTGCCGCTGGTGTGTGGGATAGATTAACGTTATAAAATCATCTCATACTGGTATAGGGAGAGGTTCCTGCTGCTGGTGTGAGGGATAGATTAGCGTTATAAAATCATCTCATACTAGTATACGGAGAGGTTACTGCTGCTGCTGTGAGGGACAGATTACCATTATAAAATCATCTCATACTAGTATACGGAGAGGTTACTGCTGCTGCTGTGAGGGACAGATTACCGTTATAAAATCATCTCATACTAGTATAGGGAGAGGTTCCTGCTCCTGGTGTGAGGGATAGATTACCGTTATAAAATCATCTCATACTAGTATAGGGAGAGGTTCCTGCCGCTGGTGTGAGGGATCGATTAGCGTTACAAAATCATCTCATACTAGTATAGGGAGAGGTTACTGCTGCTGCTGTGAGGGACAGATTACCATAATAAAATCATCTCATTCTAGTATAGGGAGAGGTTCCTGCTGCTGGTGTGAGGGATAGATTACCATTATAAAATCATCTCATACTAGTATAGGGAGAGGTTCCTGCTGCTGGTGTGAGGGACAGATTACCATTATAAAATCATCTCATACTATTATAGGGAGAGGTTCCCGCCACTGGTGTGAGGGATAGATTACAGTTATAAAATCATCTCATACTAGTATAGGGAGAGGTTCCTGCTGCTGGTGTGAGGGACAGATTACCGTTATAAAATCATCTCATACTGGTGTAGGGAGAGGTTCCTGCTGCTGGTGTGAGGGACAGATTACCGTTATAAAATCATCTCATACTGGTATAGGAAGTGGTTCCTGCTGCTGGTGTGAGGGACAGATTACTGTTATAAAATCATCATATACTGGTGTAGAGAGATGTTCCTGCCGCTGGTGGGAGGGATAGATTACTCTTATAAAATCATCTCCTACTAGTATAGGGAGAGGTTCCTGCCACTGGTGTGAGGGATAGATTAGCGTTATTAAATCATCTCATACTAGTATAGGGAGAGGTTCCTGCTGCTGGTGTGAGGGATAGATTACCATTATAAAATCATCTCATACTAGTATAGGGAGAGATGGTGGTGTGCGATAATGGGCAAAATCTCGTAGCAGCTCTGAGCCTAGCTAGTTTGACGCACATCCCTTGCCTGGTGCATGTGCTGATTTTGGTGGTGCAGAAATTTCTAAAAAACTACCCGGATATGTCAGAGCTTCTGCAGAAAGTGCAGGCCGTCTGTGCACGCTTTCGGCGTTCTCACCCTGCTGCTGCTCGCCTGTCTGCACTGCAATGGCACTTCGGCCTTCTTGCTCACCGCCTCCTATGCAACGTGCCCACAAGGTGTAACTCCACCTTGCACATGCTGGATAGACTGTGCGAGCAGCAGCAGGCAATAGTGGCGTTTCAGCTGCAGCCCACACGGGTCAGTCGCTCTGCGGAACAGCACCACTTCACCACCAACGAGTGGGCCTCCATGCGAGACCTGTGTACCATAATGCGTTGTTTCGAGTACTCCACCAACATGGCTGCTCTCAGTGTTACTTTCCCACTGCTATGTCTCCTTGAAAAAACACTGGGGGCGATGATGGAAGAGGATGGGGCACAGGAGGAGGAGGAAGAGATGTAATTTCCAGTTTATCAGGCCAGTCATTCACAAGTGGCTCGGAGGGTGGGTTCCTGCACCAGCATAGGCCAGGTAAAAAATTTTCAAGCCAGGGCACAGTCCTGGAGGATGAGGAGCACGAGGATGATGAGAAGGAGGAGGAACTGTGTTCACAGCAGGGTGGCACCCAACGCAGCTCGTGGGCATCACTGGAGCATGGCTGGGGGGATACGGAGGACACAGATCATACACCTCCCACAGAGGACAACTTGTCTTTGCCTCTGGGCAGCCTGGCACACATGAGCGACTACATGCTGCAGTGCCTGCGCAATGACAGCCGAGATGTCCACAATGTAACTTGTGCTGATTACTGGGTGACCACCCTGCTGGATCCCATTACAAGGACAATGTGCCATCCTTAATTCCCTCACTGGAGCGTGATCGGAAGATGCACGACTACAAGCAAACGCTGGTAGATGCGCTGCTGAGGGCATTCCCAAATGACACCGGGGGCTCAGCGGAAGCACAAGGCGAAGGCAGAGGAGGAGGAAGAGGTCGCCAACGCAGCTGTGGCGCCGCCAGCACCTCAGAAGGCAGGGTTAGCATGGCCAAACTGTGGAAAAGCTTTGTCAGCAGCACGCCACAACAAACAGCACCACCAGCTGAGGAGGCAGCATTTCAGCAACATGGTGGAACAGTATGTGTGCATACGCCTACACGTACTGACTGATGGGTCTGCCCCATTCAACTTCTGGGTCTCAAAATTGGCCACATGGCCTGGGCTTGCCCTTTATGCCTTGGAGGTGCTGGCCTGCCCTGCAGCCAGTGTATTGTCTGAACGTGTGTTTAGCACGGCAGGGGGCATTATCACAGACAAGCGCAGCCGCCTGTCCGCAGCCAACGTGGACAAGCTAACCTTTACTGAAATGAACTAGGCATGGATCCCACAAGAATTGTCTGTACCTTGTGCAGAATAGCCATTTACAGTCAGGTCCATAAATATTGGGACATCAACACAATTCTAATCTTTTTGGCTCTATACACCACCACAATGGATTTGAAATGAAACAAACAAGATGTGCTTTAACTGCAGACTTTCAGCTTTGATTTGAGGGTATTTACATCCAAATCAGGTGAACGGTGTAGGAATTACAACAGTTTGTATATGTGGCTCCCACTTTTTAAGGGGCCAAAAGTAATGGGACGGATTAATAATCATAAATCAAACTTTCACTTTTTAATACTTGGTTGCAAATCCTTTGCAGCCAATTACAGCATGAAGTCTGGAATGCATAGACATTACCAGACGCTGGGTTCCATCCCTGGTGATGCTCTGCCAGGCCTCTACTGCAACTGTATTCAGTTCCTGCTTGTTCTTGGGGCATTTTCCCTTCAGTTTTGTCTTCAGCAAGTGAAATGCATGCTCAATCGGATTCCTACCTTGGGTCGCAGACCATTACAGATACGTAAGGTCTGAAGTACGACATTAACCGACGTTTCCTAAACGTTGGTTCATAATTTTTCACTTTCAAACTAAATACTAATAATTAGGCAGGGTAATGAAAACCGGGGAATTTTTCACCCTCGGTGTATATGTTTGACAACATTAAGGATGTGGCAAGTGGACTAAACCTACATTTATGGGAGTTTAGTTTCGACTTTCAGACGTCAATTTCGTGTAGAACAAACAAAGTAAAGTTTAGGTAACACCACCACATATCTCGGTTTTTCTAATCTTAACACAACTACAGGGTTATAAATACCTGGACTGACATTTA
>BLSH010380461.1:37202-96052 GCA_018402905.1 Glandirana rugosa
GACGTCTGAAATTCGAAAGTAAACTCCCATAAATGTAGGTTTAGTCCACTTGCCACATTCTTAATGTTGTCAAACATATACACGGAGGGTGAAAAATTCCCTGGTTTTCATTACCCTGTTAACCGACGAGTCGACAAGGTACCGGTTCACACACAAACCAGGGAAAGAATTCTTCGGTCATCCACCACAGTTATTTTCCGTGGTCTTCCAGGTCTTTTGGTGTTGCTGAGCTCACCGGTGCTTTATTTCTTTTTAAGGATGTTCCAAACAGTTGATTTGGCCACACCTAATGTTTTTGCTATCCCTCTGATGGGTTTGTTTTGTTTTTTCAGCCTAATGATGGCTTGCTTCACTGATAGTGACAGCTCTTTGGATCTCATATTGAGAGTTGACAGCAACAGATTCCAAATGCAAATAGCACACTTGAAATGAACTTTGGACCTTTTATCTGCTCCTTGTAAATTGGATAATGATGGAATAACACACACTTGGCCATGGAACAGCTGAGCAGCCAATTGTCCCATTACTTTTGGTCCCTTAAAAAGTGGGAGGCACATATACAAACTGTTGTAATTCTTACACCGTTCACCTGATTTGGATGTAAATACCCTCAAATGAAAGCTTAAAGTCTGCAGTTAAAGCGCATCTTGTTTGTTTCATTTCAAAACCATTGTGGTGGTGTATAGAGCCAAAAAGATTAGAATTGTGTCACTGTCCCAATATTTATGGACCTGACTGTATATGAGTGAAGCTAACAGCAGTCTGTGAAGACTTTCAAACTGCTTCCGCTATGGGCAAGAGATGATCCCGGTGTCATATCTTTAATGGTCCTGTTTTCCCTTATGGGCAGATTTGATAGGCTGGCAGTCCAGACATTTCTTTTCAGATTATAAAAGGTTGAAACTTCCAGTTGTCTGCTAGTTTGTGCTTCCCTGGAACACCCAGACTTCTCAGCAATATGCTGTCCCCAGGCTGCAAGCCTTGTATTCTGACTTTAAGGTCAAAGTTCTTTTTTTTTGTTCCGTTGACTTGCTGTTTTCAAACTCTTTATTAAGTGATCTACATACTATATCTACATATCTGCTGATCAACAGGTAGTGATGCTTCCCTCCTGAACATCAGCAGATATCGTGAATAGCATGTGGTGTCATTTTCAATGCTGTTATAAACATGTACTAGAGCTGCAGCCGACTGCAACCGATTTCACTCCCTGTGGACTAATCATGCTTCTTTCAAAGTATCTGTTAGTAGCAAGTAGGTTTGCACCGATAATGATACTGGTATCGGTGCCGATACTAGGCTTTTTCATGAGTATTGGTACTTGCAAAAATGCTTTGATACCCCAAGCCGATACAGGATGTGACAGCTTGGAAGCAGTCTCCTCTACCATCCCCAAAGCAACATATTACAGTGCATACATGCAATAATGACATTAAAACCTGCAAGGCTATTTAAAAGTACCTGGACACCTTCAACCAAAATATGGGGAGTCCGTCGCACTATATGGCAATAGAGTGCTTAGCCCATTCCTTCTTCACAGGCCCCCATCTCAGTGGGTCCTACACTAACCATAGAATGGGAGATTAACCCACAGGAGATGTACCCATTCCTCTGCCATCCCCGTCCTCCCAGTGCAGCACTGTGTCTTGGCCCCCCCATCTTCTTCTGGCTCCTGCACAAATAGAGTTGCCGGTGGCCAGTTATGGGGTGTATGTGGCCTGGTGGGGAGGGATTGGCACTCCCATAAAGCGGCATAAAGTGACTGGCAGGGGTGAGCTGCGCTCGAGCAGAGGGGTATTCTTGGCTCAACTCGGCTTGGCTGTGCTTGGCCGGGGGGGGGGGGGGGCAGTCTTAGCTGTGCTCGGTTGGGGGGAGAAGGGGCGGTCTCAACCCACCTCGGCTGTGCCCATGCGGGGGGCGGACTCAGCTCAGCTCAGCTGTGCTCAAGCAGAGGGGTGGTCTTGGCTGGGCTCGAGCAGAGGGGCAGTCTCAGTTCACCTCGGGTCGACTGTGTTCAGGCGGGGGTGAGAGGGGCTGTCTCGACTCTCCTCTGCTGTGCTCGGGCGGGGTGGTCTCAGCTTGGCTTGGCTGTGCTCAGGCAGGGGGAGAGGGGGCGGTCTCGACTCACCTTGGCTGTGCTCGGGAAGGGGTGCCGGCCGCAGTGATGTAATGGTAACCAGCAAATGTATTAGAAGAAGGACGATGATTGTGTTACAGAAGATCCTGTAACTTAAGTTATTTGTTATGTTTTAGAACTTAAGCTGTTCCCCACTGTGATTACAGTTAATGAATGGCTGGGTACTTTTTTATTCCCTATGGTGACCATGGGGAGTCATGTCTGCAGTCTCTGTCCGTCTCCCATATCTTGTCCGCAGTCTCTGATCATCTCCTGTATCATGTCCGCAGTCTCCAATTATCTCCTGTATACTGTAATGTTTGCAGTCTCTGATCATCTCCTGTATAATATCCACAGTCTCTAACCATCACTCGTATCATGTCTGCAATCTCTGACTGTCTCCTGTATCATGTTTGCAGTCTCTGACTGTCTCCTATACCATGTCTGCAGTCACTGCTGTCACTTCTGCCTGTTGCCTCCTACTTCTCCCTGCACCAGCTGTCACCTCTGCACCATGTCTCCTAATGACCCTTCCATTCTCATCCTCTTCCCCCCCAGCGATCAAAGCCTTTTCCATTTCAACTCTCCCACCACAATCCCTATTTTACCCCACCCTCAACTACCCTGCCACTACCCCTCCCCCCCCCCCCCCCCCGCCCTCACCCCAGCATCACCCAACTCCCTAACAATATCCAGCAGATGTACCGGTCTTTTAATGAGCTTACTCTCGAAGTCTCTTCACTGATCGGAATGGATGCACTGAGGCAGGCCATAATGGACAAAGAACTTTTCCAGAAGAATTTTGGCTACAGTTGAGGCTTGCTGATCTATGATTGGGAACACCTGGACATAGGTAGGTTAGTACCAGGACATTTCCTTGCCCACTCAAGCTCCAGAAAGGAAATCAATGCACACCAATTCCATTGGTCTGTGACTTTGGAGATGCCCTTGCGTGTGACTTTGGTTGGTAAAGTCTTTAGCTGAATACACCTTAGGCAAGAGTGACAGTTGCTCTTGACTTCAGCTTGCATAAAAACCCAATAGAAGCCGCCTCTCACTAGCTTGAAATTCCTCTCTGGGCTTAAGTGGCCATGCTCTTTGTGTAAAGTTGTTAATATGGTATCTTTGTGTTTTTTTCTGGTAAAAGCAGCTGCCATATGTCGTCAGGGTTGTCTGAGGGGGCCCCTGTAATAGACCACCCCCTTTCTCGACTGCCACGATTTCACTCCCTATGGACTAATCATGCTTCTTTCAGAGTATCTGTTAGAAGCAAGTCTGGGTTTTGACTCTCTAGAGCAGTGGTTCTCAACTCCGGTCCTCGGGACCCACTAACAGGACAGGTTTGCAGGATAACCGAAATATATCACAGGTGATATCATTTGCTGCTCAGTGATTGCAGTATTCTAGTCTGCATCTCCCCAAGGTAATACTTAAAATCTGGCCTGTTGGTGGGTCCCGAGGACAGGAGTTGAGAACCACTGCTCTAGAGCTTTCAGCGTTGGATTGCAGGGGAGATCTTCTTGTTCGTCTTTCCATAAATCCTTCTTTGACAATCTGGGCAGGCTTTCACATCTTATTTGGAAAAGGTCACAGAAATATTTGGGAATGCCAGCTGTGTTGACTCTGACAACATCAGTTCCTGTTACCCAGTGGCGGTTGGTGAAATTTTTGGATGGGGGGGCGCCAGACCACGCCCTTCCATTTTGTCCCCTCCCACTTATTGTAAGCCCACCCCTTATAGAAGTGCATAAATCTATAGCAACAACAAACATGTGCAAGAATCGCATAAATCTACAGCAGCACCAAATATGTGCAAGAATCGCTTAAATCTATAGCAGCACCAAATATGTGCAAGAATCGCATAAATATATAGCAACAACAAATATGTGCAAGAATCGCAGAAATCGATAGCAGCACCAAATATGTGCAAGAATCGCATAAATCGATAGCAGCACCAAATATGTGCAAGAATCACATAAATCTATAGCAACAACAAATATGTGCAAGAATCGCATAAATCTATAGCAACAACAAATATGTGCAAGAATCACATAAATCTATAGCAACAACAAATATGTGCAAGAATCACATAAAACTATAGCAACAAAAATATGTGCAAGAATCGCATAAATCTATAGCAGCAACAAACATGTGCAAGAATCGCATAAATCTATAGCAGCAACAAATATGTGCAAGAATCGCATAAATCTATAGCAGCAACAAATATGTGCAAGAATCGCATAAATCTATAGCAGCAACAAATATGTGCAAGAATCGCATAAATCTATAGCAACAACAAATATGTGCAAGAATCACATAAAACTATAGCAACAAAAATATGTGCAAGAATCGCATAAATCTATAGCAGCACCAAATATGTGCAAGAATCGCATAAATCTATAGCAGCAACAAACATGTGCAAGAATCGCATAAATCTATAGCAGCAACAAACATGTGCAAGAATCGCATAAATCTATAGCGACAACAAACATGTGCAAGAATCGCATAAATCTATAGCAACAACAAATATGTGCAAGAATCGCATAAATCTATAGCAACAAAAATATGTGCAAGAATCGCATAAATCTATAGCAGCAACAAATATGTGCAAGAATCGCATAAATCTATAGCAGCACCAAATATGTTAAAGAATCGCATAAATCTATAGCAACAAAAATATCTGCAAGAATTGCATAAATCTATAGCAGTAATAAACATGTGCAAGAATCTCACAAATATATAGCAGCAACAACAAACATGTGCAAGAATCGCATAAATCTATAGCAGCACCAAAAATGTGCAAGAATTGCAAAATCTATAGCAACAACAAATATGTGCAAGAATTGCATAAATCTATAGCAGCAACAAACATGTGCAAGAATCGCATAAATCTATAGTAGCACCAAATATGTGCAAGAATTGCATAAATCTATAACAACAACAAATATGTGCAAGAACCACATAAATCTATAGCAACAAAAATATGTGCAAGAATCGCATAAATCTATAGCAGTAATAAACATGTGCAAGAATCTCATAAATCTATAGCAGCAACAACAAACATGTGCAAGAATCGCATAAATCTATAGCAGCGCCAAAAATGTGCAAGAATTGCAAAATCTATAGCAACAACAAATATGTGCAAGAATCGCAGAAATCTATAGCAACAACAAACATGTACAAGAATCGCATAAATCTATAGCAGCAACAAATATGTGCAAGAATCGCATAACTCTATAGCAGCACCAAATATGTGCAAGAATCGAATAAATCTATAGCAACAAAAATATGTGCAAGAATTGCATAAATCTGTAGCAGCACCAAATATGTGCAAGAATCGCATAAATCTATAGCAGTAACAAACATGTGCAAGAACCACATAAATCTATAGCAACAAAAATATGTGCAAGAATCGCATAAATCTATAGCAGAGATAAGCAATTAGCGGACCTCCAGCTGTTGCAAAACTACAAGTCCCATCATGCCTCTGCCTCTGGATGTCATGCTTGTGGCTGTCAGAGTCTTGCTATGCCTCATGGGATTTGCAGTTCTGCAACAGCTGGAGGTCTGCTAATTGCATATCCCTGATCTATAGCAACAACAAACATGTGCAAGAATCGCATAAATCTATAGCAACAACAAATATGTGCAAGAATCACATAAATCTATAACAACAAAAATATGTGCAAGAATCGCATAAATCTATAGCAGCAACAAATATGTGCAAGAATCGCATAAATCTATAGCAGCACCAAATATGTGCAAGAATCGCATAAATCTATAGCAACAAAAATATGTGCAAGAATCGCATAAATCTATAGCAGCAACAAACGTGCAAGAATTGCATAAATCTATAGCAGCACCAAATATGTGCAAGAATCGCATAAATCTATAGCAGCAACAAACATGTGCAAGAATCGCATAAATCTGTAGCAACAACAAATATGTGCAAGAATCGCATAAATCTATAGCAGCACCAAATATGTGCAAGAATCGCATAAATCTATAGCAACAAAAATATGTGCAAGAATCGCATAAATCTATAGCAGCAACAAACTTGCAAGAATTGCATAAATCTATAGCAGCACCAAATATGTGCAAGAATCGCATAAATCTATAGCAGCAACAAACATGTGCAAGAATCGCATAAATCTATAGCAACAACAAATATGTGGGAGAATCACATTAATTTATAGCAACAAAAATATGTGCAAGAATCGCATAAATCTATAGCAGCAACAAATATGTGCAAGAATCACATAAATCTATAGCAGCACCAAATATGTGCAAGAATCGCATAAATCGATAGCAGTACCAAATATGTTCAAGAAACGAATAAATCTATAGCAACAAAAATATGTGCAAGAATTGCATAAATCTATAGCAGTAACAAACATGTGCAAGAAACTCATAAATCTATAGCAGCAACAACAAACGTGCAAGAATCGCATAAATCTATAGCAGCACCAAAAATGTGCAAGAACCACATAAATCTATAGCAACAACAAATATGTGCAAGAATTGCATAAATTTATAGCAGCAACAAACATGTGCAAGAATCACATAAATCTATAGCAGCACCAAATATGTGCAAGAATTGCAGAAATCTATAGCAGTAACAAACATGTGCAAGAATCGCATAAATCTATAACAACAACAAATATGTGCAAGAACCACATAAATCTATAACAACAACAAATATGTGCAAGAACCACATAAATCTATAGCAACAAAAATATGTGCAAGAATCGCATAAATCTATAGCAGCAACAAACATGTGCAAGAATCGCATAAATCTATAGCATAGATAAGCAATTAGCGGTCCCATCATGCCTCTGCCTCTGGATGTCATGCTTGTGGCTGTCAGAGTCTTGCTATACCTCATGGGATTTGTAGTTCTGTAACAGCTGGAGGTCTGCTAATTGCATATCCCTGATCTATAGCAACAACAAACATGTGCAAGAATCACATAAATCTATAGCAACAAAAATATGTGCAAGAATCGCATAAATCTATAGCAGCAAGAAATATGTGCAAGAATCGCATAAATCTATAGCAGCACCAAATATGTGCAAGAATTGCATAAATCTATAGCAGCAAGAAATATGTGCAAGAATCGCATAAATCTATAGCAGCACCAAAGATGTGCAAGAACCACATAAATCTATAGCAACAACAAATATGTGCAAGAATTGCATACATTTATAGCAGCAACAAACATGTGCAAGAATCACATAAATCTATAGCAGCACCAAATATGTGCAAGAATTGCAGAAATCTATAGCAGTAACAAACATGTGCAAGAATCGCATAAATCTATAGCAACAACAAACATGTACAAGAATCACATAAATCTATAGCAACAACAAATATGTGCAAGAACCACATAAATCTATAGCAACAAAAATATGTGCAAGAATCGCATAAATCTATAGCAGCAACAAACATGTGCAAGAATCGCATAAATCTATAGCATAGATAAGCAATTAGCGGTCCCATCATGCCTCTGCCTCTGGATGTCATGCTTGTGGCTGTCAGAGTCTTGCTATACCTCATGGGATTTGTAGTTCTGTAACAGCTGGAGGTCTGCTAATTGCATATCCCTGATCTATAGCAACAACAAACATGTGCAAGAATCACATAAATCTATAGCAACAAAAATATGTGCAAGAATCGCATAAATCTATAGCAGCAAGAAATATGTGCAAGAATCGCATAAATCTATAGCAGCACCAAATATGTGCAAGAATTGCATAAATCTATAGCAGCAAAAATATGTGCAAGAATTGCATAAATCTATAGCAGCAACAACAAACATGTTCAAGAATCGCATAAATCTATAGCAGCACCAAAAATGTGCAAGAATTGCATAAATCTATAGCGGCAACAAACATGTGCAAGAATCGCATAAATCTATAGCGGCAACACACATGTGCAAGAATTGCAGAAATTTATAACAGCAACAAATATATGCAAGAATCGCATATTCACTAGTGTCACACTAATTCTCCTCCCGGCCAACCAGGAAGCAGGTCCTGAGACCTGTTTCCAGATTAGCCGAAAGGAGAAGCTACGCTGGTGGTTGGGAGGAGATGAGACGCAGGGGAAGCTATTCCTCGTTCCATAGAAAATAACTCAGTCTGACTCTTATAAGGCAGCAATGTTATGCAACATGATGTCTTCAAAGTTCAAACAGATTTCATTTTAAATACCTCAAGTCAAAAAGAGTCCCCACTCCAAGATAGGTCTTCTGTCTGCCTTAGTGCACTGCAAATGCAATGCTTCTGGCCTGGCCGTCTGGGAGTTCTCTGAGACTCTAACTGAGTCTGACATGCACGTTCTCCGCATCGCTCGTTGCTCTTCGCTCCTTGTGAAACGCTGGGGAAGGGAGCCCCCATCGCGTCACTTCCAGCTTCTTTCTGCACGACCGGAAGTGACGCGACGGCTCCTCCGTGATCAATCACCACCGTCTAGTGGACGGCGGTGATTGATTGACACTCTGGGAGCTAATCAGTGTCTTGAGGTGCAGAGCAAAACGCCTCAAGGCAGGAATAAACCCTGCAATTGAAGTGTGACGCCTGCAATCATGTGATTGCAGCGACGTCACGCTTCCCATAGTGCACTGTGTCCGGCGCCCGAACATAGTGCACTATGTTAAACTTACATTTTTTTTTTTTTAAAGGGGACTTTTTTTTTTTTCTTCTTCTTTTTGGAGGGGCGGCACCCGGGCGCCCCCTATGGGCGGGCCGCCACTGCTGTTACCCCTCTGTTACAGAGGAGATTTGGGATTTTTAGGGTGCCAGCAAGGAATATGTATACACCAAGATTTAAAAGCATAACATTTTATTGTATTAAATATAAAAACACATAGAAAATTAATTTAAATAGATCACAATTCAGGCTCAATATTGCTTTGGATGGTGATGGCTGAAGCATAGAATTATGTCCCAATATATTTCGCCAACCTTGGCTTCTTCAGGGGATATATTCAACCATCGCAGTACAGCTGAGCGCACCCCAGAAGTGCTCCCAGCTCTGTCCAAATGAAAGGTGGGGAGAAGGCTACGTGCAGCTACAGGGGCTATAGGAGAACCAGGAATTTTAAAGTTTAATCAAAGAGTAATGAACAGGGGCACCACAATGGAATGGGATGGGTTAAAAATCAGCCATCAATTAAACTTCACAATACTTGGTCCTCCTATACCCCCTGTAGCTGCACGTAGCCTTCTCCCAGCCTTTCATGTGGACGGAGCTGGGGGCACTTCTGGGGTGACTGTTTGAGCTCAGCTGTACTGCGATGGTTGACTATATCCCCTGAAGAAGCCAAGGTTGGCAAAATATTGGGACATCCAAAGAAATATTGAGCCTGAATTGTGATGTTATTCTACCAATATTTGGTGTATGTCTTTTAAATTAATTTTCTATGTGTTTTTATATTCAATACAATAAAATGTTATGCTTTTAAATCTTGGTGTATACAAATTCCTTGCTGGCACCCAAAAAAATCCCTATTCTATATGTTGTTCTATATGTCTAACTTTCGGGATGAGGTGTCCAATATATTAGTGTCATCCTAATACCACGTCCGCAAAATAACAGGGTTTGGACTCTTTTTGGAGTTAGTTGCATTCAGCTGTCTGTAGAGACATCTGAACCATAAGGCCTTCTGAAGAGAAAGGAAGGAAGGAAAGAGGAAAAACTTCAGGCTAAATCAGAACCCAGACAGAGCAGCCATCCACCCATGCCTGGTTACCTGGTAGCATCTAGCTTGGCCATGGTGAGTACATAGGTAAGTGGGTTGTTGTCGATCTTGACCATGATGCTTGTACCTGCTTGCACTGATCTGTTCACTGGTCTTAAATAAATTCTCAAGGCTTTTGGGTCCTTTACTTGGCTTATTTGGCTTGGGTACATCCACGTCTTCCTTCTCATTCTTCAACAACTCATTAAGGGGGTCGGGCTATTTAACAAACCCTTGGATAAAGCCAGTGGGCTTGAAATACATGATGTCACCCCACAATACGTCGAGCTAGTGCCGTGCGTCTCGGGCTTGGTTGGCCCCACACCACCTCCCGCGCTCGCACGATAGCCTTTGCAGACGATGTGCATGCGCGGGCATCAGTCACCATATTTAGGACTCCCGGATTGCCATGTGCTGGAGACAAATCCTATTTGAACAACTAGAGGTAAGCAGTTCTATATGTGGATTGATAGTCACTTTCTGCTGGGAGGCACCTCCTGATATCTGAGTTATAGAAGATGTATTCTTAGAGCTATATGTTTCTCCTTCCATGGGAGAGACCTCCTTTCAGCTGCTTCCCAACGTTTCTCTCCCCCCCATGAAACAGGAGGCATTTTGCAACTAAGAGTAATTGTCTATATTTCAGTATGGAGACATTTCCAATAGCATTTTACCTAGATCTTAGAACTCTAGCCTCTAACCAATATAGATAATAGATGGGAACAGGGGTATATGATTAAAGATTCTATTGATTGCTTTATATTAATTAGATCCAGGTCCTCGCCCTCATATATTGTTGTAATTGTAGAAGACACAACCTGAGGTGTCATTATATAGGGGACCTCTGTGGTGTCAGCTGGGACCCCCTGAGAGGGAGCACACCATGGGCCCTTCCATCTGACGGAAGCAGATGTAGTTCTTTTAATAATTATATATACGGCTGTATGCTAACTTGTTTACTTTATATGTTAGGTGTTTACCAGATACCAATATACAACAATATCTTCTGTTCTATATAAATATGAACCGACAGTAAATATAATATTTTTCATTTATAAAAGCCTAAGACATTTTAAATCCCCTTCATCATACCCCTGAAGAAAGGATTGTTTGCGGTCTTGAAACGTGTCACGTTGGAGTGGATACTTTATGGTTGCATATATCTATTCTATGTAATAGTCCGGAAGCGATGAAACACATCAGTGACATGGCCATATGACGACTCAAGCGAAGCGAGCTGGTACCAGTGGAGACGTTGCGTTATAAACGGACGTTAGATGGCAACGGTCGGACACGGGTAGCAGACCGCTCAGTAATCATACACCAATGACTGTTTATGATGTTATACATGTAAGTGCAATTTTAATAGATTAAAGCTCCATTTTTTTAATTATACACTATGAGAGGCTCTCTTGCTATCTCTTTGTTTGAGTAACTGGCCTTGAAGGGGACACGGAGGCAACAGTTGACCTTACAGGATTGTTGATGCCGATTGATTAATATACATCTGGTGAGCCTCAGTGTGTGTATATGTCTTGCACGTAGTGACACTAGTGTAGGAAGTTCCAGATTTTTAGTTGATACCATCCTACAATCTTACCACGAGTGATGTCTGGCGATTCACTTTTTGGACTGTTTTGAGCACTTGCACTTTTATATATTGAATATTGGACATTGCTTTCAATATTGAGGCACATAGAACTGCTTATGTTTGCGCTGCTGAAAATGAATTGTTTTTAGTTTTCAATTTCTTTCTATATACTTGCACTTTACCCACTTAAGAGGTATTTGATGTAGCGCCATGGGCGTCCGCAGGTAGGGGCAAGGGGGGGCGGTTGCCCCCCCCTGGAATCTGGGGTTCCGCACTAGGTCCTTATCCTCTTGAGCCATGTATGCAGTCTCTGATTATCTCTTGTGCTATGTCCGCAGTCTCTGACCGTCTCCTGTACTATGTCTGCAGTCTGTGACCGTCTCCTGTACTATGTCTGCAGTCTCTGACCGTCTCCAGTACCATGTCTGCAGTCTCTGACCGTCTCTTGTACCATGTCTGCAGTCTCTGACTGTCTCTTGTACCATGTCCACAGTCTCTGACCGTCTCCTTGCTATGTCCACAGTCTCGGACCATCTCCTGTACCATGTCCACAGACTCTGACCATCTCCTGTACTATGTCTGCAGTCTGTGACCGTCTCCTGTACTATGTCTGCAGTCTCTGACCATCTCCTATACCATGTCCGCAGTCTCTGACCATCTTCTGTGCTATGTCCGCAGTCTCTGACCGTCTCCTGTACCATGTCCGCAGTCTCTGACCGTCTCCTGTACCATGTCTGCAGTCTCTGACCGTCTCCTGTACCATGTCTGCAGTCTCTGACCGTCTCCTGTACCATGACTGCAGTCTCTGACCGTCTCCTGTACCATGACTGCAGTCTCTGACCGTTTCCTGTACCATGACTGCAGTCTCTGACCGTTTCCTGTACAACGACTGCAGTCTCTGACCGTTTCCTGTACAATGACTGCAGTCTCTGACCGTTTCCTATACAATGACTGCGGTTTCTGACCGCGATAATGTGATAATGACATTATCAAAAAGGGGCAGAGCATGGGTGAGCTTAAAAAGATGCCCCCCCCCTGAAAAAACTTCTGCGAACGCCCATGTGTAGCGCGGTGTTATAATTTTAAATATCCTCAATCAGGTTCATGTTTCCTACAGGACATATCATTAGCCATTGAAAGGTTTTAGGGGTTCCTGATAGTCCTTGGAGAATTCTGTTGAATTAAAAAACCCAGTGGGCAGATGAAGGCAGTCTTCTCCTTGTCTTCTGAGTGCATGGGAATGTGGTAATACCGCTTTTCAGATCTAACACACTGAACCACTTTCCCTCTGATGGGCACTGCAGAGCATCCTTTATCAGTAGAGTGGTGTATTGGTGGGGAATTGTTCTCCAGTTGAGTCTTTAGCACTTGCCTACTTACTGGCCACTTTTACCCTCTTCCTGGCCAGGCCAATTTTCAGCTTTCAGAGCCGTCACAATTTGAATGACAATTGCGCGGTCATGCAACACTGTACACAAACAACATTTTTATCATTTTTTTTTCACACAAATATAGCTTTCTTTTGGTGGTATTTAACCACCACTGGGTTTTTATTTGTTGCTAAATAAATTAAAAAACGCCAAACTTTTTCATAGTTTGTTATAAAATTTTGTGAGCAGGTAATTTTTCTCTTTTACTGATGTGCGCTGATGAGGCTGGACTGATGGTCACTGATAGTATGCACTGATGGGCACTGATAGGCTGCACTGATGGGCACTGATAGGCTGCACTGATGGGCACTGATAGGCTGCACTGATGGGCACTGATGAGGCGGCACTGGTGGGCACTGATGAGGCGGCACTGATGAGGCTACACTGATAGGTAGCACTGATGGGCATTGGTAGGAGGCACTGATAGGTGACACTGATGAGGAGGCACTGGTAGGCACTGATTGGTAGCACAGAATGGCAGCACTGGTGGGACTTTTAGAGATGCCGGTTATCGTCTCTCTTCTCCGATCCTCATGCCGACAGCATGAGGAAAGGAGTGCCAATCACCAGTATCTGTTTATCTCCATGATCAGCTGTGATTGGACACATCTGATCACATGGTAAAGAGCCGCTAATTGGCTCTTTACCTCAATCTGTGATCAGCAGTGTCCAGAGGACAGTGGCAGGCACGAGCACAGGACGCCGTCATGACGCTGTCGAACATCTTTCAGGTCATCCAGCAGGATTTGCTGAACTCTTTTCCTGAAAGGCTTGCCTCCCAGAAGTTGAAATATGTGCTGAGCACTCTTAGCATAGCCCATATTGTCATTTTTTTTAGAACATCTCTCACAATTGCGCAGCCATGCAACACTGTTCACAAACAAAATATTTACGTATAATTTTTTTCACACAAATAGAGCTTTCTTTTGGTGGTATTTAATCACCACTGGGTTTTTTTATTTTTTGCTAAATAAATGAAAAAACACCAAAAATTTTGAAAAAAAACAAACTTTTTCATAGTTTGTTATAAAATTTTGCGAACAAGTAATTTTTCTCTTTCACTGATGTGCGCTGATTAAGCTGCACCGATGGTCATGGATACCCTGCACTGATGGGCACTGATGAGGTGGCACTGATGTGCACTGATACCCTGCACTGATGGGCACTGATGAGACAGCCCTGGTGGGCACTAATGAGGAGGCACTGATGAGGCTACACTGATAGGTAGCACTGATGGGCACTGATGGGCACTGGTAGGTGGCATTGATAGGTGACACTGATGAGGAGGCACTGATAGGCATTGATTGGCAGCACTGGTGGGCGCCATCTCTTTACCCTCTCTTTGCACTCTGACAATAATGGGCAGTCTTGAAGGTAGAACCTGTCTTCTGATATTTCATTCCCATCCAGAGAAGATGGTGCCACTGGAATAGCTGTTTTCACCTGCCTGAGCAATATCCGAGGTTTAAGCTTGAGTTGGAGATCGTATTATTTCAGATACTGACAGAGATCTTTCTGTGATTTCACTGCAAGGCCTTAGTCATCACCACCTCCGGAACTAGCTCCAGCCCAGTGTCCTCTTCCAGAGAATCGGATTCAAGGATAACAAAGGGCCTGGGCTGGTTGGCACCTGGTTAACTTGACAGTGGCGCGCAAGCAAGCTATTTCCCAAAGTTGCAGCACTCTTTTCTCAGAGCCGAGTCTTCAGAGCTTTCCTACCCTTTCCATTGGAGCCTTCTGCTTCTGCAGAACACCTTGATAAGCCTGACATAGATGAGGGTTAACACCTTTGACTGATGAATCACTTTTTATGGCTATGGGTGTGAGTAGTCTTCTACTACATCATTTGTGACCCCATGTCCAGCACAGCCTTGGTATAGACCCTTTCTACTTGAATGAGACTATAGAGGAAGGACCCACCAACTGATGGGGGTAACTTGTTTGGAGCGGTCTCAGCAGTCTGGATTTGTGCTCTTCTCTTAGTTTGCTTCCATTTTCTTCACTGTTTCATAGCAACCCTAAGCAATGTGTGCATTGGCTTCCTGTGTCTGTCTACTGGAAAACAAAGAGTACGAGTTGGACCATTGGTCAGGAGTCACAGAGGAGGCTTGCTTTAGGACTTGGACCTGTACTGGAATTGTGTTGTGTTTGATGTAAATACATGTCTGTTTTACGATTTTTATTCTCAGAATTACTGTATAGAACAATATGTTTAACTTAGAAACAGACATCAAGTTAGTTTGAGGGGAAACTTCTCAAACAAATGCCATTGGATACAATTGGAACAATGAACTATTGCTGTATTTCAGTTGACAGTTAGATGTTTTTATTGTCTCTGTAACTACAGTAAACAAGTCTGTAACCTGGTCAAACAATAGCTTCACATTTTTTACATATGACAAATGTCATGTATGATACAACACTGCCATCTAGAGGTCAAACTGGAGAATACTTCTCCCATTGAAACACAGCGAAAGGGGCCTCACCCATCTGGGAATGGTAAAAACTTCTCCAATAAAAAGCCAACAACAGAGACAGGAAGGGGGGACACCAAGAAAATTCTGTACCACCAGAAGAAGCTATACCTGAAGACACTTTTGCCTGATCTCCAGCAACTGCTTATATATTAAGCCTGGGATCCTCGTTGCCTATGGAGATCATGAGTTCACTCTAACTTAAGTTAAGTAACTTTTCAGTGTATTTCTACTGTTTGCGGGCCATAGTTTCTGCTTATTTGCTAGGAAGTAGGTAGCATTTTGTTTGTTGTATGTACAGTATATGTACCAGTCTTGTATTGTATTCCTAAAAATGGTAATAGTTTGTATTTACAGCATTTTTCATTTAGTAAAAGCACATTAATTCACTGCAGAAGTCTAAGCTCCCTTGCTTTAATGCAATGTGACCTTACTAGACACCAAAGAAAAGAATTGGGGGCTCGTGGGCAGATTTGCTCTAAAGCTAAACTGAAGCAGACCTGTTTTCTTTCGTGTGTTCTGTTACTTGTGCTGTGGAAAAATGCTGTGTTCACTGTTAAGAGTAAGGCTGCAGGGGTCTCTGGTGTACAGGAGAAGAAGGTGTGCACCCTGCCTACCTCAGCCAGAGACAGTCAGTGGATGTCTGTTGCAAAGGAGCTTGCTTAGGTATGCTTTGAAAAAAGCTTGGAACGATGGAGTCTCTGATTTTTCCTCAGATGTTAGTCTTAAAAGTTTTTGGTTCAGTAAGGGAAAGATGCGGGCAGTTTCTGTGTTTGGTTTGCACTTTCTGCATGCTCTACGTAGTGAATCCGAAAAGAGGAAAAAGGCAGAATTAGAAATAGATTTAGTGAAGGAGCAGCTCGCAGTGGCAACAAAGTGTTTGGAAGACTCTGCAAGCAAGGCAAAGGATTTAGAAAGTAAAACACTCAAAGTCAAACCTGTAGTGGCTTCAAAGTGTGTTCAAATCCCTGTAGGCAGAGCTGAAGATTTACATGAGTGGTGCATAGCCCTTATAAACAAAAACAAACAGAAGGCCCTTCTTAGTGCAGTAACACAAAGCTATTTTATTGGCCAAGGATAAAAACACACTTACTAGAAGTATAAAAGGGAAAAGCTCATCATATCCATGATGGAAAAGGAGTTGTAGGGTCCAACAATAGACAATCCTAGGAGTGATGGTCCAGTGTGTAGCCAGTAGTGATGGATCCCAGCCGACCAGCAGAGGGAAGCTGCAAGCAGAAGCCACCAGGAAGCACGACCGCATCGCCGGGACCAGTGTGGAACTCCTGCCCCTTTTTGTCCCTTTACGTCTCTTCCGGGCATCTGTGATCCACCCTGGCCCCAGCCGCTTCCTGTTGACGTCATTTCTGGGTCCTGCGTTCCACACTGGTCTAAGCGATGTGGCCTGCTTCCTGGTGGTTTCTCCTTGCAGCTTCCCTCTGCTGGTCAGCTGAGACCCATTACTACTGGCCGTGCACTGAACCATCACTCCCAGGATTGCCTATTGTTGGACCCTACAACTCCTTTTCCATCATGGATATGATGAGCCTTTCCCTTTTCTACTTCTAGTAAGTGTGTTTTTATCCTTGGGCAATAAAATAGTTTTTGTTACTGCACTTAGAAGCGTCTTCTGTTTGTTCTTATATTGCCAGAGATTTGCTTCCCTCTTGGAGTACTGCTCAATTACCATCACCAACATCTCTGCGGACTATTATCCCTCCTCAGTCCTGTTTTCCAGAGTGGCCGGTTCATGTTACTGAGCCCTCATAAACAAGTCTAATGATGCCCCAGACCTGTGAGCAAAAGTTGGACATGTGCCACTGTTATTTCCCAAAAGCTGGAAGCTGGAAACAATTATAATCTCAAATAGAGATGGCCGAGTTGAGTCAGATAAAAGGAAGGCAAGGCCTATGGTCTCCAGGAGACACGTTGACTAATTTACTTACCTAAATCAGGGTTTGCAATGCCTTTGAGCATATTTTTTTAAAAAATGAGTAAGATTACATTGAAATGCTGGCCTTCATCAGTTATATAAAAGATGTAGCAATGATCCTGATCCCTAGAGGCCTAATGGTGACCTTCAGAGTTAGGGAGAGCTGACATCCTTCTTCACAGTATGGGTTACTAGGCATGGTGGGTGTAATGCAAGTTGGAAACATGGGTGCCAGTCACTGTTTGTATGCAAGAAAAAAAGATTTATTGTCTCTTGAACAGAACTGGTGGAGCGAGGGTTAGGGTAAGGACACCCTTAGGCAGATGCAATAGCATTTGGCAGCTTCTGAGACAAAATAGTCAGACAGCTATACAGGTTGAGGGCCTTTAAGCTGCTTGTAGCACTTTGTTTGTAGAACTGTTGTCTCCTATGGCAACTGAACTCTCCAACTTCAATGTAGATCCGCACACTTAAAGCAGTTGTATACCCAGGAAAAAAAAAAAGCAAGACAATAGCATAATGAGCTAATACTCACCTTGGAACGAAGATCCGACCGGGCTGCTCGGTCTCCTCTGAGGGAGCGGACATCTTCCCTCAGATCTTGCTTCCAGCTGATTTTGCTTCCAGGTGTGCGGCGCTGGTGCTATACCTGGCCGGAACCATAAATGTTACTCCCACGCATGCGTGCGGGAGCCCGTCTTTCCGGCAAGGTCCGGCGATATGCGCCGGGCCTTCGCCGGGAAATCATGGCGCATGTGACGTGACGTTGCAGCTGCTTGGAGGGGGAATATCTCCTAAACCGTACAGGTTTAGGAGATATTCATTTTACCTACAGATAAGCCTTATTATAGGCTTACCCGTAGGTAAAAATCCCTCTAAAGGGTATGCAACCGCTTTAAACCCCTGGTTGCAGATCTTCATTCACATCTCACAGACTATTACTGTAGATTTTGTTACTGAGCTCCCAGTTTTCACACCAGACCTTCAGATCCCAGCCGCCTGCTGGATCCCCTGAGCTCCTCCACAGCTAACTTGCTGTACACTCCAAGCGTAGCACCACGCTAACCTGCTGGGTCCCTGGCTTGGCTCTCAGCTAACCCGCTGAATCCTCTTCAAATGTCACCCACAATCACCCGCTGGGTCCCTGACTTAAACTCTGAAGCTTTCCCAACTTGTTCACCATCCCTGGCTAGTGAAAAAGGCTGCTCTGGTACTTCTTCAGACTTCACAAACCTGGCCTCTAATAACAGGAGTAGTTGTCCCTTACTGGTGACTGTGTCCCCTTTATCTCGGACCTCTGGTTCTCACTTGCCTCTGGTAACAGGAGTGGTCGTCCCATGTGGCAATTGCTTCTCCTTCACCTCTGGCAACACTCGGTTCCTCGTCCGGCTGAACCTCTACAACGATCCGGCTCCCCTCGAGCTGAGCCTCCACACCCATTGCTAGGCCTCAGGCATCATGCCTAATCTTAAGCTGCTGCAACACGTCCAGCCCCCTGGCCTCAGCCGAAGGCTAAAAGAACACTGATCAACTGATTCCTTCCCCTTAAATAGACTATCCCACCATGCAAAGTAGCTACTGTGATTGGAAAATATGTCTATTCAAAACCTGAACTCACTGTGATCAGCAGTGCCACCTATTGACAGAAGAGAGAGATGCACCAGGTTCAAGCTTAGTCAATGGATCCAACTACCAATTAGCCAGGCTAGTTACCACCTAGCATAACTAAATTTGTTAGCAGCCCTGTGTAAGACCAGAGTGCTACAAAGAGTTCCTACATAGTTGAAAGTATGAGAAAATAAGGTTTCTGGTGTGTCATGAGTAGGAATGGCGGCGCTACACACAATGAGTAGTCTTTTATATTCTTGATTCTCAGAATATCCCTTGTTCCTCAGTTGTCATTTATCCAAGCTCACCTTCTGCTTGGCACTCCATTTAGAGGAAAAGCATTCTCTCTGCTCTGTCATTATTCTAGCAGAGCCATCTGTCCCTGCAGCGATGAAAACTCTGATTGCTCTGTGCTGGCCTTAACCCACTGTCCACTCTGCATACTAGAAAGAAACATGATGCCTGTCAATACTTTATCATCTCTTTAAAGGTCAGCAGTCCTGTCTGACCTTTTAACACATCTCCAGTTTACACAGAGACAGATGTATCAATTATTCGATATGTCTCTACCAAACACCCCGCAGAGTGACAGTACCACACCTAGTCTGCTCTGTCATTCCCAGGACACAGTGACTAATACATCCTTGAACCCATAGATCACATCTCTCACTGATCAGAAAGGCAGAATTGACATTTTAGTAGATTTTGATGATTTTTAAGAATTACGCTAAGTTTATAGAATCCAAGCTCCTCCTAAACCAAGGTGACATTTCAATGTTGAAGGACCACACAAAGGATGGTGACACAGAGTGACATGAATGACAGCTGCACATTTTATGATAAAGAGTAGGTGGAGATACAGACAGGTGCACAATGAAAGATTGCTGTGCCATACACCATGAGCTGGAAAGCACAAAGAATATAGAGAACGGTGCATGTGTGATCCCCTATTATGAGTGATTGGGTTCCTTGTGGCTATAATAGATGCTAAATTATTAACAGATAATTACATCGCTTAGCTGCTACTAAAATATTAAGACACACTTGTCCCCAAAGAGGCAAGGTGCCAGCGAAATATCCAGTAATGAATAGCTCAGGGGAAACTGGGAAGGAGGGTGCTATGTGTCACGTTGTCAGTGTAACTCGTTCAGTGCTGTGGCAAGACAGATAAGAAGTAGTGGGTAATAGTGATCTTGCTAAGGTTACTAGCACAAATGACACTTTCATGTTCAGCAGCTATGAGATTTAAGAAGGAAGCTTCAAATCCATTTACAGATTGCAATGCAATTCTAATCCCTGTCCAGGCCACAATGTCCACACAGCATTTTACAACAATGTGCTAATTAAAGAAGCAGCACATCTAGAATTTAATTAAAAGTAGCAGAGACCTGCACAGGTCTGGTTCCTTAGACCCTCACCTGACCCCCAATACCCACTACCTGTAGCACTATTTGAAATCCATTCATACCTGCATCCTGGCCCGTGAACCCTACGCTCTCAACCTTATCTTCTTTTCCCAGAGACCCAAAAATCACTGCCATGTTAAAAATAAAAAATATGTCAATGTCAGATGATATAAGACTTATGGGTTACAGAAACTACCAAATAATCAGTTAACATTTATTTAAAAACTACCACCTAGTACCTACAATAAAGACTTCCAAAATGACCAAAAATGTTTTGCCTGCAAAAAGAACCAAAAATTAAATAGAAATCCTTATATAATTAATCATGGTCACAAATAATGTTTTTAGTATTTTTATATGTCTTATCAGTTTCCATTTATGTATTTTAGTATGTAAATGGAAAAGAAAACTTTTATCTTTGTTTTTTCTTTCTTTGTGCTTTGAGGGTCGTCATCACATGCAGAGGTCAGTATAAACATTACTGTATTTTCACTCAGCTTGTCTGCATAACTGCAGAAAAGGGCTGAGAAAAGAGAAGGCATCTGCTCCATATACATGCTTTGTTCAATATGTTTAGTGCCACAAATCATAAATGCTTAACTTTAGCTAGTCCTTGCCCATGCCATACCCCCATTCCATATGATTACAGATAGCCAACTGTAGGAAGAACAATGCTTCCCCCATGCCTTGGCCCACAGCATTTCTCGCTGTGTATTAATAAGGGCCTATATTATATCAGTCATTTTCTAAATCACAGGGTGTTAGACTGTCTGATCACTTTCTTCAGCAACTCAAGATGATGCCTTTGGAGGTGTTACCGCATGTATCAAATGCTTCATTCTTTCCGCTCTCTCAAACACCAAACTGATTATATCACCCTATGGATGCTATTTAACCACTTCAGCCCCGGAAGGATTTCCCAGGTTAGGACCAGAGCATTTTTTGCGATTCGGCACTGCGTCGCTTTAACTGACAATTGCGCGGTCGTACGATGTTGTACCCAAGCAAAATTTGCGTCCTTTTTTTCTCATAAATAGAGCTTTCTTTTGGTGGTATTTGATCACCTCTGCGTCATTTCTGATCGCCGCTATAAACAAAAGAAGAGCGACAATTTTGCAAAAAACCCAAATTTCTTACTTTTTGCTAAAATACAAATCCAAAAAAAAAAATATAAAAAACATTTTTTTTTCATCGGTTTTGGCCGATTTATATTCTTCCTCATATTTTTGGTAAAAAAAACCTGCAATCGGCGTTTATTGATTGGTTTGCGCAACTGCGTTTACGGATGATGAGAATTAATTTCTGGGGTTTTTATTTTTTTTTTAATTTTTCACTAGTAATGGCAGTGATCTGCGATTTTTAGCGGTACTGCGATATTGCAGCGGACATGTCAGACATTTTTGATACTTTTTTGGGACCAATTATATTTATACAGCGATCAGAAATTTAAATGTCCACTGATTACTGTATAAATGTCATTGGCAGTGAAGGGGTTAACCTGTAGGGGGAGATCTAGGGGTTAACTGTGTTCCCTGGGTGTGTTCTAACTGTGGGAGGGACTGGGCTACCATGGGAATAAGAGATCTAACTGATCCCAGTGACAGGGATCAGTAGATCTCCTATGCCCCCACTAACAGAGCGGGGAACTGCCGTGTTTACATTGGCGGTTCCCCGTTCTTTGGCTGTGGCCGCTCATCGGGGCTCGCCGGCGGACATCGGGGCACACTCCTCAGGAGTATGGCCGCGGGCACACTCCTCAGGAGTACGGTGGGCGCGCGTGCACCGCCGGCGGCGCGCTCCCCCTAGTGGCCACTCGCAGATCACCCCTTTTTTACGGCGATTCGCGCTCAGCGTCCACACTGCCGCCGTAAATACACGGTAGGCGGTGTGGAATTGGTTAAATCTAGATGCATGCAGGATGCAGGCTCAAAGGGATGCATCTCAACGTTTTATTGGATATTCAGTCTTCAAATACAAAACTGGACCACCAACTGGCAATGGAGATGTAAAAGAATATCCAGTGAAGACAAAGACATGCTGGTAGGTTAATTAGATCCTGTCTAAATTGGCCCTAGTATGTGTATGTTTGAATGTGAGTTAGGGACCGTAGATTGTAATCTCCTTGAGGGTAGGGGCTGATGTGAATGTACAATGTATATGTAAAGCGCTGCATAAAGTGACAGCGTTATATAAATACCTGATATAAATAAAATTAAAATAAAATAAAAACTGGACATAATGGACAGAAAGAATTCACAGAGGCATCCTCAACACAACTCTGATCAAGGTGAACTATCAAATTATGTCTAGATGGGATTTGGTTCCCTCCAGACTTGCTAAGCATTGTCCCCTCTTTGTTTCCGGGGATGAGGACAAGAAGGTACTATGCTTCACATATGGTGGACCTGCCCCAAGCCCAAGGTCTGACGATTTTGGGCCAGAATATTCACCCTTTTCCTACTCCATAACACATGTTGACATACCTAAAGATGCAAGAACAGCATTCCTGAATGAAACAATAGCAGATATTTCCAGACACACCCAGATATTAATATTCTTTATATTTTTAGCGCAAAAAGGATGATTGCTAAAGCATGGAAATCTTGAGTTGTTCACATAGCCCCCACCAAAAATAAACTCTCCTGGCTTGAAGTGTGGGGAGGAGGTTGGTTCCCCATTACATATCTGGTGGTTTTACCACTTAATTGCTCTCTTCTGGCAAAAAATCTTTACCTCTTACAATTCAATGTGTATCTCTAATATACAGTCATCCCCGGCAATGGCTTGCTGTCAATGATCCCTGGTTCCATCTCAAAAGTCAAAAAGGGCATTCTGCTGCACTGCCTACTGCCAGCTTGCACCGCTATCTCCTGACACTGGAAATCTAACTCTCCCCCCTGTGTATTGGAGTGGGCCCAAATACTTAGCGAGATAATGGCCATGGACATACTGATTGCGAAAGACAGCCCAAATCCTGAAAAAATCCACACCACCTGGACTTGCTGGAGGGCCTACAGCAATTCAGATGCTTTTCAAGCCTTAATCTCCCAGTGATTGGCCTTATTTCTTTTCACCTCTAGCAATTTTTCAAACATTACTCAGATCACCCAGTTAACCCTTTTCTCTCCCCCCCCCCTTTTTTTTTTTCTCCCTCATTACTTTTCTCTCCCTCACCCTTTCCATCTTATATTGGCTTATGTTGTTACATCTGTTTTTTCATAGGTATGGCATGCCGCTCTTATCTGCTTAGGAGTTGTCATTCATGCCATGTTTTTGCTCACCGTTTTCAATTGTTATTTCAGGCCTTTGTATTGAAATACCTAAACTTTTGAATAAAAAGATATTTAACCCAAAAATAAACTCTACTGGATTATGCCTTAAAAGAAACTGGTTTGCATTCTCTAGGATAAGCAATGTCCTTAACAACCGATGAGTCATCACTACATGTAAAAGAATTGCCGGAAATGAAAAAAATAAGAAAAAAAACAGCGAGGGCCCACCAAAATCCATACCAGACTCTTGTCTGAGCATGCAGCCTGGCAGGTCAGGAAAGGGGGAAAGATGAGTGAGGTCCCCCCATACTGAACCACACTAGGCCACATGCCCTCAACATGGGGGGTGCTTTGGGGCCGAAGGCCAGGTAAAGATTGGAGAGGGCCCACACCATTTTTTAATTAATTTTTCATTGCCAGCAATTCTTTTTACATTCAACTGTCAGTGGATTCAGCTGACAGCTAACGACTCATCAGTTGTTAAGGATGCGGAGGACGCCCACTCCTTAAAGTGGTAGTAAACTCTACTTTTTTACTTAGCTCCATTCAAACCTTTTATATAAGACATACATATAGGTTTCTGTAAATACTTGTGAAGATGTGTCATTAAGGAGGTTTTGCCCTGTTCTCCGTGTAGTTACATAATTTGCGCATGCGATATAGCACTTTGCTATATCATACCGCACATGTGCAAGATTTCCGTGTTAAAGTAATAGAAGGATGGAGGTCAGATGTTGAATTGCCTCAGGTTTCCCTAAAAAATGGCACCTGCTTCTGCAGCATGGGAAGAAATACAACTTCAGCTGCAATAAAAGTAAGGACACTCCAATGGGGGCTGTAACATGTCTGGTAATAATTGTAATGTGGATTGCAGTGGGGATCTGTGTTTACCAGGAACTATTAAGTTTACTACTGCTTTAACAACTATGTTGTTTACTGGTTGTGAAAGACGCTGGCGGCTGCCCACTCCTTAACAACCAGCTACTTACACTGGTTACTGCAGGTGGTAAATTACTGTAAGCCTTCACTACTAAAATACTGCATGACTTAAAATAATGCATGCAGTATTTTAGTAGCATTTTTTAGTGAATGCCAAAAAATGTTTTGAAAAATGCTGTGCGGTATCTTACCTCATACTCAGATGTAGTAGGATACCTGAATGAAGCCCCATATGAGGTTTGACTTCTGGGAAATGATTCCCTCTTGGTTGTTTTTCCTGTTGATGCACATTGGCGATGATCAGCGACAGATTGTCTAACTCTGAAGTAATACACAATTTACCTCAATCTGACATATTATATGCAAACTAAGAAATGGGGCTTAAAATGTTTATGTTATGTACACCACTGTGTGATATTCCATGCTGATTTAGATTCTTTTCTATTTTTCTTTGTGCCATGCAACAGTAAAAGGCAATATAACACAATACAGTACCACTTTAAGCCACTTCCACCCATCCTGCAGAACTGAAGATTGAAACGGGAGCTCCCAAACCAAGAGATTTTCCCCAAGTGAGCAAAAGAGATGACAAATAAGAAAAAACTCTAGTCTAGCTCACTTGCATGCTCTCAGTGAGTCAGGGTTTAAAGCGGTTGTATACCCTTTAAAGGAATTTTTAACTACAGGTAAGCCTATAATAAGGCTTGCCTGTAGGTAAAATGAATATCTCCTAAACCTGTACAGTTTAGGAGATATTCTCCCTGCAAGCAGCTGCGACATGCTGATGTTCCGGCGCATGTGCTGTGATGTCCCGGTGAAGGCCCTGCGCATATTGCCGGACCTTGCCAGAAAGACGGGCTCCTGCACGCATGCGTGGGAGTAATGTCTCACGGCTCCGGCCAGTCAAAGTGCCGGAGCCGTGTACCCAGAAGCAAGATCTGAGGGAAGATGTCCGATCCCTCAGAGCAGCCCGGTCGGATCTTCGTTCCAAGGTGAGTATTTCATAATGAGCTAGTATGCAGTGCATACTAGATCATTATGCTATTGTCTTGCAGTTTTTTTTTTTCCTTGCCTGAGTATACAACCGCTTTAATGCTTGAGAATTTAGGCAAGTAGATTTTTAGCAGATACCCCAAGCATATGAAGAACTCTTCTGCCGGCTAGTAGGAAAACTTACATTGGTGCATAATAGAGATGTAGTCTCAGTTGCCCAAAGGATGGTAAAATGACGGTGCAGTTCTGGATAAAATAATTCTGCTTACAGAATACAAGTCCCACATTATCTAGCATTTTTGTATGAGTTGTGTGATAATAATTTTGCGAGACACTGCCATCTTTTGGCAAAAAACAGTTCTGCATCACAGTTACATTGCACAGTGTTACAACTTGCCAATTGATCTATGAATTTGTAAGCATATTATCCTCATTTAATAGAGACCTGTTATTTTCACTAATAGGACACAGCCAAGTTCATCAAGATTCCACAGAGATGCCACTCAGTGCTTATTTTCCTAGTGCAACAGATAGCTGCCCTCAGTCACTTCAAGACTGACCATAATTTTGCACCACAAGCCCATGTGACTACTCAACAGTAGTGTGGGCGGCAAGATTCAACTTCACTTTTAACACCCTTTAAGTAAATCCTCTACCCACTCAATGAAGCCTGTGTAGCTGGGTACAGCCGATTCCCATCATCTGCCAGCTGTGTGATCCCCGCTCAACTCTCCACCCCCCACTGTGAGCAGTGACAGAAGTGAGCTCAAGGTAGGGAGATACTGTGTTACTCCTCCTCTCCCTCCCCAGCTGGGACAACTTATGTCAGGAGGACCGCTGAGCAATGTGTGTGTGCAACCAGTGACTCTCACCTTCATTGCAGAACAGTATCAGAGGGCAGGGGAATGAGAGCCAATGGAAACATCAGAAAGGACCTGCTGTGCAGAAGCTATGGATAATGGGAATCATAGTTCCTAAAGGGGCGCTGCACCATTCTCGTCTATGGAGGCTTTCAGGTTGTGGACTTTAATTCCCATGAATCCCTGCACCAATATGAAGAGGGCTTCACTGTTTTCCTGTGCAAATCTGGCCAGATCAGGACAGTCCAGGGAAGAGAGGGGCAGTCTAGGGGTAAAAACATGCTGTCATGGTCTGTGACTCACATCTGAGGGACCGGAGCCATTGGAGAGGAGTTGTTGCTGCGCCTGTTCACCCACATCAGGGATAGGGCACAGACCTGCACCTGAGCCTGCAAGAGCTTCCTTCAGAGACTGAGTTTGAGAGAAAGAGAGAGTCACTGCATCTTCAGGATTAGAGCAGAGAGCCTGCTCCTACTTAGCGACCTACCTACTATCATCCAACCACACTCTTATAGGGACAGTGCACCACCTAAAGAAGGGCCCCACTGAAAGCTGGCCAATGTTAATTACTAGGTGCCAGGTACCCCCTATACTAGAAAAGCATACATCCGCCACCTGTTAGTGTTGTATGCACCAGGTGTACGATGTAAGGTGTGACACCAGGACCATTTTGATTCTTCTGAACTGGTTGAGGTTGTTTAGAGAGAAGCTGTCGTGGCCTAATTTCTGTGAACTATTAACCACTTCAGTCCCGGAAGGATTTCCCCCTTTAGGACCAGAGCACTTTTTGAGATTCGGCACGGCGTCGCTTTAACTGACAATTGCGCGGTCGTGCAACGTTGTACCCAAATGAAATTGACGTTCTTTTTTTTCTACAAATGGAGCTTTCTTTTGGTGGTATTTGATCACCTCTGCGGTTATTATTTTTTGCGCTATAAACAAAGAGCGACAATTTTGCAAAAAAAAAAAACAATATTTCTCACTTTTTGCTAAAATACATATCCAAAAAAAATATAAAAAAAAAAAGTGTTCAGTAGTTTTGGCCGATATATATTCATCATATTTTTGGTTTAAAAAAAATCGCAATCGGCGTATATTGATTGGTTTACACAAAAGTTGCAAAGGTTTTTATTTTTTATTTATTTTTTATTAGTAATGGCAGCGTTCTGTGATTTTTAGCGGGACTGCGACATTGCGGCAGACATGTCTGACAATTTTGACACTTTTTTGAGACCATTGACATTTATACTGCAATCAGTGCTATGAAAATGCACTGATTACTGTGTAAATGTCACTGGCAGGGAAGGGGTTAACACTAGGGGGCGCTCTAGGGGTTAACTGTGTTCCCTGGATAGTGTTTCTAACTATGTGGGGGCTGGACTGGCTGGGGGAGGAGAGTGATTGCGCCCGTATACAGGGAGCATGCGATCACATTCCTTCCCCCCCTGACAGAACGGAGATCTGCTTGTTTACATTAGCGATCCCCATTCTGTCACTGCCGGGGAGCAATCAAGGGATAGCCGGCGGACATTGAATCCACCCTACCTGCTCCCTGGCTCACTGGCAGACAGTGAGCACGCTCATGATCCGCGATCTTGCAGCCGCTGTCACCATTTGCAATATCGACCCAAGTTGCCGTCGTCAAGCCACAGCGGGCGATCGGAAACTGGTTAAAGAGTGGTAGCCCATTAATACTTAAGTTACATACACTATATTACCAAAAGTATTGGAGCGCCTGCCTTTACATGTACACACACATGAACTTTAATGGCATCCAAGTCTTAGTCTGTAGGGTTCAATATTGAGTTGGCCCACCCTTTGCAGGTATAACATCTTCAACTCTTCTGTGTGTGAAAGGCAGGGGCCCTAATACTTTTGACAATATAGTAAAGGCGTAAATGGTTTTAGTACATGATAAAGTGTGTCAATGGGAGCCGGAGCAGTTAAGAGAGTTGTGGCAGAACAGAGGACCAATTATCATTGCTATGGAAGACCATTTCTCTCCTGAATGGCTGAAGGCTACCATATGTATGAGCCATAAGAATGAAAGAGGCCACGGTGCCACAGTTGTGACAAAAGTTTATGCACAAACCCAGATTCAAAAAGACATCAGTACTTGACCTAAAAAAAAATCTCGCTCCAACGTCTTGTAAAAATTCTGACCAGAAGAGTAGAGGTTGTTAAAGCTGCAAAGAAGTTGATCAGTGGTAATGTCCATAGTTTTTGAATGAGATGCCCAACAAGGTGTGATGGTCAGGTGTCCACAAGCCTTTGGCCATATGGAAATAGGCCCGGAGTTGTAAGTAAAGCATAAGTGAAAGGGTGACATTACTGGAGGTTGCAGGAGAGGCTGGGTCAAAGCAGGGTTAAAGTGTTCATATTAGAAAAAGGAAATGCTCTTACCTCATTGGAGGGATCGGGTCTTGATAGGCTGGTAGGAGGGAGGTTTTTTAGAATCAGTCACACAGCATTACCAGCATCAGACGATTTTCTCCCCCTCTCCCCCCCCCCCCCTCTCTGATCTTTATTTTCTTGTCTCTTTAGTTGCTCATATGGTTTTCAAGTTTTGGTATAGAGATTAGTAAAGTATTTCTTGGGTTCCAATTTAGACAGTTATGGCAGCTGGCAGGGTTCTAATCATGTTTGCAGTGCTGATTGGAAAAATTGTTGAGAATGATAGGTTGGATCCATTTCAGGTATAGGTATACCTTTCCTTAATAAGTTACGTTAAAACCATGGTAATGGTTAATAGGCCGTATTTGGAGTACGTTGAAAATTGTCCCTGAAGCAGTGTGGTAGTGGCTAGGGGCCTTGACATGGAAGCTTGTTGCAAATATACATTATAGTATCGTATTATAATATACATTATATAGATTAGATGTGCCTTTATGGATCTTAGACCCATATGTATTTTGTTCTTGCGTTCAATCGTGTATTGTATCATGGCTATTGTATAAAATATTTGTACTTTTGTTGTGTATAAGAAATGGATAATATTGCATTTTAACTCCAAAAGCAACTGTAGTCATTTGTTCATTTGTTTGGGTTTATATTCATGGTTTTCGGTTTTTAAGGTAAAGTTAACATCAGTATCTGCAAACCCGTTGTCAAGTGTATTTGTTTCTATAGGGCCTTACAGTTCAAAACCAATGTTGTGTACATGTCTTGGAGGGCCCCCCTTTGTCACTTTTTTGTAACATTATTATGGTCCTGGTTAGGTGACTGTGAAAGTGGGCTTAACCTTTTAATAATGACTAATACAACAAGAAACCTTCTTGCTTTTCTTGTAACATAAAATAAAATCTAATGCCATTTTTTCATTGAGGACTGTCATGTAATTTCAATCTTTTCTAAATCGACAATTGACAAAGCTGTCTATACAGTGCCAAATGATGTCTGGTTCCAGTTTTCAGTGTACCCTACCTAGACTGAAGCTGTGTACCGAAATTTTCCATCTTATAGCTGTTTTATTTAACTTGTTTGCAAGCGATTTAGAAGAAGGAATTGAAAGCAATGTCTTTGTGCTTGCACAGGACTCAACATATAAACAGCTTTATGAGTCTTCAAATTATGCAAAATCCTTGCAATGGGACCACAACAAATTGGAGGCTTAAGAATCTAATTTGGGTTCAGTGTACAGACTGAAAAGCAAAGTTAAAGGCATGGATATAAAACATAAAATTAAATGAAAGTTTGCAAAATGAAAACTTGACATAAATGTATATTGCAGATAAGCCTTTTGCTGAAGGAGAAAGCATTTAACCAGAAGTCCTTTCTCCTTTTGGAAAGCCTTATTTTCATACTTGTCCCGAGGAGCATTGCCTGAAGTCACCTTAATTGTACTTTTTTTGCACTGTATTGAGCTCCTATTTTAAAGTTGTTTTAAAGGCAGAAGTTTTTTTTTTATCTTAATGCATTTTAAGACTTCTGTATTGAACTCTTACTTGAAGTGATTTATTTGATGCTCTGGTGATAGGTGAGTCCTTGAGTTCCCCTTTGAATACTGCATACATTTCAGCGGTCCCTATACCTCAGAAGGAGTCTAGCATTGTAGAAAACGATCGCCTTATTTCTTTTATAAATAATGACTAAAATTATGGCTAATGGATTCTTCTCCTTTATCAACCTTTACATTCATAAGGATCAGGTTGGGCTCATACCAGGAAGGCAGGGTCCAGGTTAGAAGGGCAGTGGATGTTATTTCTCTCTTACAATCCCCAGGGGACTGGGGGTGGGCACAGGAGGGTCTTCTGCTATCCAATAATTTGCAGAAGGCCTTTGATTTAATATCTTGGCCCTGTTTGTTCGCTATCTTACAGACTTGGGGGTTGGACCAGTATTTCTATGTGTTTTAGGTACATTGTGTTCTAACCCCACAGCACAAACTAAATTGCAGGGACATTTGTCCAAACCTATCTCCATTGCTAGGGGACCCGACAGGGCTGCCCACTATCCCCACTTATATTCGCTATTGCAATAGAAACGTTAGCCATGTCACTTCGGGATAATCCTGATGTCAAAGAAATACAATGTGGAGATAGACTCTTTGCAGATGAGTTATTGCTGTTTGTTACTTCCCCCCTAACTACCTTACCCAATATTGTACATGTTCTGCATTGGTTTGGGGAGATATCTGGCCTTAGGGTGAATGAAAGCAAATCATTGGCTATGAATGTTAATTTACCCACATAGCTTTTCAATAGGCTGCAAGACTTTGTTTTTCGACAAACAGTTTTATTGAGAGCAATAAAAGTGGTACAAACAGTGCAGAAATCGCATTATTTCTTTAAAAGACCATGACCGGTGCGGACCCAGTAGAGCGTAGATTCTTAATGAGTCATGGAGCATAATAGCCATAAACAATACAGTAAAACAAACTGAGGCTAAAAATAGGTTTAGACTGAAAGACTTTTACCAATTCCAGTGGCAGGACTGTTCTCTCCCCTATTTGGGGGTGTAGCTATCCATATCTCAGTTATACCATCCTAACTACCTGTTCCGACGTCTGGAGGCAGAGCTCAGTAAATGGTCTTTATATGATCTTTTGTGGCTGGAACACTTACACGCGGTGAAAGTGACTATCTTACCAAGTGTTGTATCTTTTTCACTCCCTTCCTATTGCTCTCAATTAGTCAGACCTGCTTTGTTTTCAAGTGCATTTAATTAAGTTCATCTGGGGTCAGCAGGGACATAGATTTGCAAAACAAATTTTATATGCACCCAGATCTCTGGGTGGGTTGGGCGGCCGAGCCTATGGCTGTACTTTCAGGCAGCACGACTGACACAACTGTCCGTAGTTTACCCTAACCATGAAAAAACTGATTTGGTGTGGATGGAAAGACAGGCTATCTAACCGTTAACCATAGATTTTGTGACATGACAGTCCCCTAGGGCACACTCATCATGGTCTCAATATTTTCTCACTCCTTAGTTCTGTGGGATAGATTGTGGACACAGAAGAATTTCATTTACTGATTTGACCCTCTTGCCCACGTCCTTAATAACCCTGGGTTTCCTCCAGTCATTGATGCTAGGGCATTTAAGTGGTGGTTGGATAAAGGTGTCTATAGAATTGGACATTAATTCACCCCAACTGTACCCTTCACCTTGGCCCACTGTATATCTAAGTTTGGTCTTCCGCAGTCTGAATTTTTTCAACTTTATCAAATCTCTAATTTTTTTTAAATCCTTATGCCAGCTAGCAAGCAGTCCCCTCTCTTACCCCCTATGAAAAATGGTGTAATAAGGAAGAAGGACAGAGAGGAGGAATCTCGCCAATTTATGGTCTGTTGCTGCCCCCCCCCCCCCCCCAGATAAATCATCCCATATGGCAGACTGGGACAGGGATTGTCCTCTGATACCACTTTGGAAACATGGCCAACTCGGTTCCATACTCCTTTCCATGGTGTTATGAATGTTTCCCCCATTGAGGCAAATCTTATTACACAATGATACCTTGTCCTAGCTCGCCTAGATAGGATGTACAGTGGCTCCTGTCCGCGGTGCTTTTGTGGATGCTCCATGAAGGGAACCATGTATCACATATGTCAGAGTGCATTTATAGTAGGGGGTATTGGAATAGGATCTTCTCATTACTTCATGCTCTGTTGAATGAGGTTATTCCCAATTTCTCTTGCAGTGAACAATGGTTTGCCTCCTTCCACTTTGCTAAATGTACAATTGCGGGGGCCTGGAAGAGGCCGTCTTTGTCCTTTACCCATACTAAATAAAGTTATGTGGATTATGATCCATGGGAAGTTGGCAAGTGTGCTGAATAACAAGGTCAGACAGTTTGAAAAGACACGGTCTCCTTGGGTTTTGTATATGCATATCTCATTATAAGACTGATTGTAGTATATTTTTGGTCCTGGGACACCCTGGGTCTCTTTCTCTTCCAACCCCTTTGGTTTCCTTCCTTCTCTCATTTTCTTTCTTTTAAACTATTTCCTAACTCTCAGGCTGGAGTGATCCAGAGTCCCAAGAAAATCATCTAGAACTGGTCACATCCTGACATCAAGTTCAGTATGTCTGTATACAGTTGAGAGACAGTACTCCTTTTAATATGGCAAACAGGTAAAGGATAAATGTCCTTCCTTGAACTGTGTTTGTGTATACTAGAAGAGACTGACTGCACTACAGAAAAAAGGATTGCTTTTTAATTGATTATTTTATCTATTAATAGCTTTTTTTACACCGATCAGCAATGACTTTATGGCTACCCACCTAATTTTAAGTAGGTCCCCCTTTTCACACCAAAACAGCCCCGACTTGTCGAGACATAGATGCCACTAGACCCCTGAGGGTATGCTGTAATGTCTGGCACCAAACTGTCAGTAACAGATCCTTTAAGTCCTGTAAGTTTCTAGGTGGGGCCTCTATGGATTGAACTTGTTTTTCAAGCACATCCCACAAATGCAGATTGAAATGAGATCTGAAGAATTTGGAAGCCGAGTTAACACCTTGTTATAACTTCTTGTTGTGTTCAATAAACCATTTTTGCAGTGTGGCAGGGTGCATTAAACTGCTGAAAGAGGTCACTGACACCAGGGAATACCATCTGCTTTTGTAAAGGGGTGTACTTGATCAGTAATAGAGTTGAGCGAACCCGAACTGTAAAGTTCGGGTTCGTACCGGACTTTAGGGTGTCCGTGTCCCGAACCCGAACCCGCACATTTGAGAAAAAGTCAGAGTTCAGGGTTCAGGTATTTTTTCGTGCCTTTTGAATAGCTGCAGGGTAGCCAATCAACAAGCTTTTCACTTGTTTGCCCTTAGAAGCCATCACAGCCATACCTAACGGCATGGATGTGATTGGCCAGTGCATCATGTGACCCAGCCTCGATATAAGCTGGAGTCATGTCACATGCTCTCAGACTAGTGTAGGGAGAGGATGCTGCCACTGCTGTGAGGGACAGATTACCGTTATAAAATCATCTCATACTAGTATAGGGAGAGGTTCCTGCCGCTGGTGTGAGGGACAGATTACCGTTATAAAATCATCTCATACTATTATAGGGAGAGGTTCTTGCTGCTGGTGTGAGGGATAGATTAGTGTTATAAAATGATCTCATACTAGTATAGGGAGAGATTCCTGCTGCTCGTGTGAGGGATAGATTAGTGTTATAAAATCATCTCATACTAGTATAGGGAGAGGTTCCTGCTGCTGGTGTGAGGGACAGATTAGCGTTATAAAATCATCTCATACTGGTGTAGGGAGAGGTTCCTGCTGCTGGTGTGAGGGACAGATTACAGTTATAAAAGCATCTCATACTGGTGTAGGGAGAGGTTCCTGCTGCTGGTGTGAGGGACAGATTACCGTTATAAAATCATCTCATACTAGTGTAGGGAGAGGATCCTGCTGCTGGTGTGAGGGACAGATTAGCGTTATAAAAAATAATATAAATTTGTGCTAAATAGTACATTTGCGTCCAGAATGAGGAGAGCGCCAAATAAGGGATATGGTCGTGGTGCTGCTGGTGTTGGTGGTGTTGGTGAAGCTCCAGTTGCAAGGAGAGAATGTGGTCGATCTGTGCCAGCTACACGCACAAGTGAAACACCTTCCTCAGGTGCGAGTAGCCGACAAAACCTTCAACGTTATATGGTAGGCCCAAATGACGCTCAACGAATGGCGAGGCCAGAACACGTACAGGCGATAGTAGATTGGGTGGCAGACAATGCCTCCAGTTCCTTCACATTGTCTCCCACCTGGTCCCTTGCTGAAAGCTCAGAGTTGGCAACTGAACCCCATAGCCATCTGTCTTTCACCTCAGCCCCTTGAAAAACAGCCACGTAGTCTGAGCCCAAAGTCATGCAGCAGTCTCTTCTGCTTTTTGATGACTCTGCTGGTGTGCATTCCATGGGCCATCCACATAGCCCTGCTCCAGAAGTGGAAGACATTGAGTGCACTGATGCCCAAAAACTTCTGTTTCAGGATGAGGACATGGAAACACCACCGCAGCACGTCTCTGATGATGACGAAACTGCTGCGGCTTTCTACAGAGTGCAGACTGACAAGGAGGGCAGTGGTGAAGAGTGGGTGGAAGATGATGTGGAGGATGATGAGGTCCTAGACCCCACATGGAATGAAGGTCATGCGAGTGACGTGTGCAGTTTGAAGGAAGAGGTGGTGGGCACACAGAGGCACCAGCACAGCAAAAGAGGAAGCAGGTTGCAAAAGCAGAGCGACCGTCCTCTAGACAGTACGCCTGCTACTACCCGCCGCACCCAGGGACCTAGCACACCAAAGGCAGCTCAAAGGAGTTCCCTGGTGTGGTAGTTCTTCAGACAATGTGCTGACAACAGGACACGAGTGGTTTGCACGCTGTGCAATCAGAGCCTGAAGCTAGGCATGAATGTTCTAAACCTGAGCATAACCTGCATGACCAGGCATCTACATCGAAAGCATGAGCTGCAGTGGAATAAGCACCTCAAAATCCAAGAAAGGTCTCAGCCTCCTCCTGCTTCCTCTTCTGCTGCTGCCTCTGCCTCTTCCTCCATCTCTACAGTGCCAGTGTCACCTGCCACACAGCAAACAGACGATGTGACAGCAACGCCACCATGTCAGCCACCATCCCCAAGCATTTCCACACCATGGTCCCATGGAAGCTTACAGCTGTCCATCTCCCAAACACTGGAGAGAAAGAGGAAGTATCCCCCTACCCACTCATGATCCCTGGCCCTGAATGCCAGCATTTCAAAATTCCTGGCCTGAAATGCTGTCATTCTGTCTGGTGGACACGGACAGTTTTAAAAACCTGATGGCAGTTGCTGTCCCACAGTACGTGGTTCCCAGCCGCCACTACTTTTCCAGACGAGCCATCCCTTCACTGCACAAACAAGTCGGGGACAAGATCAAGTGTGCACTGCGCAATGCCATCTGTGGCAAGGTCCACATAACCACTGATACGTGGACCAGTAAGCAAGGGCAGGGATGCTATATCTCGCTAACTGAACACTGGGCAAATGTAGTGTTGCCTGGGCCTGAGGAGGATTGCATCTCTCTTTGCCTCCTGTTGCCTCCTACTCCGCTTCCTCCTCCTCTATCACCTCCTCATCCGGTCAGCGTAACACCTTCACCACCAACTTTAGTACATCCAGGGGGAAATGACAGCAGGCTGTTTTAAAACTGATATGTTTGGGGGATAAACCCCACACTGCGCAGGAGCTGTGGATGGGCATTGAACAACAGACCAAAGAGTGGTTGTTGCCACTGAGCCTCAAGCCGGCCTGGTGGTGTGAGATAATGGGCGAAATCTCATAGCAGATCTGGGCCTAGCCGGTTTGATGCACATCCCTTGCCTGACTCATGTGCTGAATTTGGTGGTGCAGAAATTTCTAAAAAACTACCCGGATATGTCAGAGCTTCTGCATAAAGTGTGGGCCGTCTGTGTGCGCTTTCGGCGTTCTCACCCTGCTGCTGCTCGCCTGTCTGCACTCCAGTGGAACTTCGGCCTTCCCACTCACGCCTCCTATGCAACGTGCCCACAAGGTGGAACTCCACCTTGCACATGCTGGAGAGACTGTGTGAGCAGCAGCAGGCAATAGTGGAGTTTCAGCTGCAGAACGCAAGGGTCAGTCACTCTGTGCAACAGCACCACTTCACTACCAATGAGTGAGCCTCCGTGTGAGACCTGTGTACCATATTGCGGTGTTTCGAGTACTCCACCAACATGGCCAGTGCCGATGACGCTGTTCTCAGCATTACTATCCCACTTCTATGTCTCCTTGAAAAAACACTTCGGGCGATGATGCAAGAGTATGTGGCACAGGAGGAGGAGGAAGAGGGGTCATTTCCACGGTTATCAGGCCAGTCATTCACAAGTACCTCGGAGATTGGGTTCCTGCACCAGCATAGGCCAGGTAAAAAATGTTCAAGCCAGGGCACAGTTCTGGAGGATGAGGAGGACGAGGATGATGAGGAGGACGAGGATGATGAGGAGGAGGAGGAACCATGTTCACAGCAGGGTGGCACCCAACGCAGCTCGTGGGCATCACTGGAGCGTAGCTGGGGGGATACGGAGGACACAGATGATACACCTCCCACAGAGGACAGCTTATCTTGACACACATGAGCGACTATATGCTGCAGTGCCTGAGCAACGACAGCCGAGTTGCCCACATTGTAACTTGTGCTGATTACTGGGTGGCCACCCTGCTGGATCCCCGTTACAAGGACAACGTGCCATCCTTAATTCCCTCACTGGAGCGTGATCAGAAGATGCATGACCACAAGCGCACGCTGGTAGACGTGCTGCTGAGGGCATTCCCAAATGACATCGGGGGCTCAGTGGAAGCACAAGGCGAAGGCAGAGGAGAAGGAGGAAGAGGCCACCAACGCAGCTGTGGCACCGCCAGCACCTCAGAAGGCAGGGTTAGCATGGTCGAAATGCGGCAAAGCTTTGTCAGCAGCACACCACAGCAAACAGCACCACCAGCTGATAGGCCAGGTCTTAGCAGGAGGCAACATTTCAGCAACATGGTGGAACAGTATGTGTGCACACGCCTACACGTACTGACTGATGGGTCTGCCCCATTCAACTTCTGGGTCTCCAAATTGGCCACATGGCCTGAGCTTGCCCTTTATGCCTTGGAGGTGCTGGCCTGCCCTGCAGCCAGTGTATTGTCTGAGCATGTGTTTAGCATGGCAGGGGGCGTTATCACAGACAAGCGCAGCTGCCTGTCCACAGCCAACGTGGACAAGCTAACGTTTATTGAAATGAACCAGGCATGGATCCCACAAGACTTGTCTGTACCTTGTGCAGAATAGACATTTATACCGGCCTCACACAGCCATTGGTATACTTAAGTGAACTTATTCTTTTATTTTTTAAATATGTCTCAATATTTTGGGGGCCACCCCAATTAGAAAATAAAACCAAACAAACAAAAACAGTGTTGGCTGCCTCCTCCTCCTCCTCAACCGCCACTTCCACCTACACAGCCACGGTCACCACCTCCTCAACTTCCTACTCCACATCCACCTCCTCCTCCATTTTTTATTTTTTTTATGTGATTTTAAGTTATTTCCCTATCCACATTTGTTTGCAGGGCACTTGTCCTACTCTTACCCCCATGTTGCTTCCTTTTGCAGTCCTCTAGCCCTTTCCAGGACTTTTTTAGAGCCATTTTAGTGCCCAAAAGTTTGGGTCACCATTGATTTCAATGGGGTTTGTGGTTCGGGGTCAAGTTCGGGGCCGAACTCAAACTTTTTTGCAAAGTTCGGCCGAACCCGCCGAACCCGAACATCCAGGTGTCCGCTCAACTCCATTTAGGAGCATTCAGCGTTTTCAAATGTACATTGATTATTTTGAAAAATGAGCAGAGGGGAATGTTTTGGAAAAAAAAACACAAAAAAAAAAAAAATGCCCATAAACGTGCATAAATTACTGTGCAATACGAGCCACTATGAGCTTTTTAAGCCAGAGGTCCTGGCATCACTTTAGCACAGGTGTCATAACCAATTGGCATGCTATAAAATACTTTCATGTACAATACTACAATGTTTTCAACTTTTTCAACCTGCTTTGCATCTCAGTGATGGCATTTTTAGCCATTTTCTATTTATATGTACTCACTCCACTCTTGGCTTCACATCATTGCTCTGCACCAGCTTCCGGATGGGACAATGCTAGACAATGTCTGTATAATGTATGTTGGCACAGCCACATAGAGTCTCACGGGAGCATGTGACATGGTGACAAAACAAGAGTGAAATCAGAAAGACAGCTCTCACCCTTTAACAGGTAACACCTAAACAAAGATCTTCATGGCAGAATCATCAGGTATCCTTTTAATGAAAGCTACAGATTTAAAGAGGCTGAGAACAACTTTTGAAATGATATTAACATTTCAAGGTTAATACGGCGTTAATGATTGGGTTAAGGCATACTTTAGTCTGATGGCCATGGTTGTCCACAAATGAGTCATCCACTAAAGGATTTGTCATTCTGTCACCCCACAGGGCAATGCAATAGTGGTGAAGGAAGAGAGGAAAAACTCTTACTCTTCAGAAGCCACCAATGAATTTTTGCTTGACATTTTAGCTTAGAGTTACCCCTTGAAGAGTAACAAAAATATATATAATCATGCAGACATGAAAATGAATTTACAGATCATTACCACACAGGAACAATGCTAATATTGTGTAAGCTTGTCATCACTGGAGCTTATGGGATAAATGAATGACTTACATTTTCTATTCTATCTTAAGGGGATTACTTGCTTGAATGGATTTTTTTAGCGTATCCATTCTATCTATCTTCACAGGCACTGATAGGATTTTCACCCATCTTCACTGCCAGGGACTAATGTATTCTGAGAGTGAAATTGTTAACAATGCACCCTTTAAATTCTCAACCGCAGATGTTTATGGGGTCTTTCTTGATAGACTGTGCTGAGATTGCTAGACATAAAATTGATTTGTGACAAGCAAAATGGGAAACGGGAACCCCTCCTGAAATGATAGGCCTGGCCAGAGATGTCCTCAACATGGGAGGACACTGCTGGTAATTTTTAAGAGCACGTCACCTCTGCGGTCTAGGCGGAGCTGCAGGCACCTCATTGAAATTCTGCATGAGCCGCTCACTCTGTGGAGGCCGTTGCCTGCTGAATGACAGCACTGTGCACAGAAGATAAATACACTGGAAAATGAGATGCCTCTGCAGAGAAAAGAATAAATTACTTGTCTGGCGAAGGGGAGGAAATGTCCCCAGGAGTACCAGTTACATTAACCCATTCACCTCTGTAAATCTCTATTGCACTTTCATATCCCCAATTAAAATGTTTCATTTTAGGAGGGATAGTTGAAACTCACTGCAGTATGAATGCTTCTTCATTTGCGCCTTAACACTTTTTTTCCCATTCCCCTTCACCTAATAATGTAACAATAATTCAACCATAATTTCTATGTGATATCCAACACTGAACAGCAAAAATTACATTCTGGAATGAAATGGATTTCTGAAGTTGCATGCAGAGAAAAAAATTAACTATTAAATATATTTGGCTTCAGGTGTTTTAAACAGCCATGAGATTTGGCTGTCTTTTAAACAAAAAGGTGACTATTACCAGTAAAAAGTGTTCCTTGTTCCCAGCAGAAAGATAGCCCTGTACCCCAGAAAAAATGGACAGGAGCAGGCTGGTTGGAATCAAATAAGTACATTTCTTTAAGTAATCAGGGCCATAGCCATGTGTGACGAGGCTACATAGTAAAACAATTACATTTCCTTCATTGAATCTCTAATCTCCATCTGGAAGACAACTCCTCTAGCAATACAAACTAGTAATTATATTAAGAATGCATTCAGAAATAGAAGTGTTAATAGTTTATTTTTATCAATTAACAAAACGGAAAGTACATGAACAGAAGAGAAATACAAATCAAATCAATATTTGGTGTGACGACACTTTGCCTTCAAAACAGCATCAATTCTTCTAGGAACACAGTTTTTGAAGGAACTCAGCAGGTAGGTTGTTCCTAACATCTTGGAGAATTAACCACAGATCTCATGTGCATGTATACTGCTTCAAATCCTTCTATCTCTTCATGTAATCCCAGACAGACTCGATAATGTTGAGATCAGGGCACTGTGGTGGCCAAGCCATCGCTTCCAGGATTCCTTGTTCTTGTTTATGATTAAAGTGTTACTAATCCCAGCAACATAAAACAATTCACCCCCCCCCCCACAGTGCACACAGCTTCCAAATCTTCTTTTTATGTCAAAATATTGCTGCTATATACCTTTTTTCCATCTGTATAGTGCAATCAGGTGATAAACTGTAAGTAGCCAGGGCTTCCACAGTGTTCATATAGGAGGAGACATTTCACTCTCTGATGATGAAACTTTCTTTGCATCAGTGACCCTTTACCCACAATCCGGCCAGAGCTGATTGGTGCTTTGCCAATGACATGCTCAGTTCACAAACGATCACTGCCTCTAGAAATACACTGTAGTCTGTGTCCATGTGAAAGAGGAAGATCGAACAGAGCATGTGCAATGTTTTCACGCTGCCTGCATGTAGTATAGTATAGTAGAGTCTAAAATAGTAGACAGGGCAAGCAGGAAGTATCTGGCCATACAAGATCAAACAGCCTTTTTACACAATACAGAGGATTAACCAGTTACACAGTGAGTATAGCAAGTATGCTGTTCTGCATATACAGACTGATTTTACTGTTGAGGGTTTAGTAACACTTTAAGATAGTTCTTAAAGCGGTAATAAACCACAGTTGCTTAAAAAAAAAAATCCCTGCAAGACAATGTCATAATGTGTTAGTATTAGAGTTGAAAAGTATTAGACTGTAAAGTTTGGGTCCGTACCGGACTTTAGGGTGTATGTGCCCCAAACCCGATCCCGGACATTTCAAAAAATGATTCAGTATTCGGGTATTTTTTGGTGCCTGTTGAATAGCTGCAGGGCAGCCAATCAACAAGCGTTTCACTCGTTTGCCCTTAGAAGCCATCACAGCCATGCCTACTAATGGTATGGCTGTGATTGGCCAGTGCATCATGTGACCCAGACTATTTTTGGCACCTGTTGAATAGCTGCAGGGCAGCCAATCAACAAGTGTTTCACTCGTTTGCCCTTAGAAGCCATCACAGCCATGTCTACTAATTGCATGGCTGTGATTGTCTAGTGCATCATGTGATCCAGCCTCCATATGAGCTGGAGTCATGTAGTGCCGCTAGTCACATTGTCTTGTACTGGAGTAGGGAGAGGATGCTGCTGCCACTGTGAGGGAGAGATTAGCGTTCCAATATCATCTCATCCTGCATTAGAGACAGGTTCCTGGCGGTGCTGTGAGGGAAAGATTAGCGTTCTAATATAATCTGATACTGCATTAGGGACAGTTTCCTGGTGCTGTGAGGGAAACATTAGCGTTCTAACATCATCTGATACTGCATTAGGTACAGGTTCCTGGCGCTGTGAGGGAAAGATAAGCGTTCTAATATCATCTGATACTCGAGTAGGTACAGGTTCCTGGCGCTGTGAGGGAAAGATTAGTGTTCTATTATCACCTGATACTGCATTAGGGACAGGTTCCTGGTGCTGTGAGGGAAAGATTAGCGTTCTAATATCATCTCATACAGCAGTAGGGACAGGTTCCTGTCGGTGCTGTGAGGGATATATTATCGTTCTAAAATCATCTCATACTGGTGTAGGGAGAGGTTCCCGTCGGTGCTGTGAGGGACATATTATTGTTCTAAAATCATCTCATAGGGGAGTAGGGAGAGGTTCCTGTCGGTGCTGTGAGGGACAGATTATCGTTCTAAAATCATCTCATACTGGTGTAGGGAGAGGTTCCCGTCGGTGCTCTGAGGGACATATTATCGTTCTAAAATCATCTCATAGGGGAGTAGGGAGAGGTTCCTGTCGGTGCTGTGAGGGACAGATTATCGTTCTAAAATCATCTCATACTGGTTTAGGGAGAGGTTCCCGTCGGTGCTGTGAGGGACATATTATCGTTCTAAAATCATCTCATAGGGGAGTAGGGAGAGGTTACTGTCGGTGCTGTGAGGGACAGATTATCGTTGGAGTAGTGAGAGGTTCCTGTCGGTGCTGTGAGGGACATATTATTGTTCTAAAATCATCTCATGCTGGCGTGGGGAGAGGTTCCTGTCGGTGCTGTGAGGGACATATTATCGTTCTAAAATCATCTCATACTGGAGTAGGGAGAGGTTCCTGTCAGTGCTGTGAGGGACATATTATCGTTCTAAAATCATCTCATAGTGGAGTACGGAGAGGTTCCTGTTGGGGCTGTAAGGGACAGATTATTGTTCTAAAATCATCTCATACTGGTGTACGGAGAGGTTCCTGTCGGTGCTGTAAGGGACATATTATCGTTCTAAAATCATCTCATAGTGGAGTAGGGAGAGGTTCCTGCTGCTGGTGTGAGTGGTGCATTTCTTGCACAAAAATAAAAAGTGCGTCTACGTTGCTGTTTTAAAAAAAAAGAATAATAATTTATCATTCTTTTTTTTAGTATTAGTAAATAGTGCTACATAGTACATTTGCATCCAGAATGAGGAGAGCATCAAATAAGGGACATGGTTGTGGTGCTGCTGGTGTTGGTGGTGTTGGTGAAGTTCCTGTTGCAAGGAGAGGACGTGGTCGATTTGTGCCAGCTACACGCACAATTGAAACCAGTGAAATCAGGTGCGAGTAGCTGACAGAACCTTCAACGTTATATGGTAGGCCCGAATGCTGCTCAACGAATGGTGAGGCCAAAACAAGTACAAACAATAGTAGATTGGGTGGCTGACAATGCCTCCAGTTCCTTCACATTGTCTCCCACCCCGTTCCTTGATGAAAGCTCAGAATTGGCACCTGAACCCCATGGCCATCTGTCTTTCACCTCAGCCCCTTGTAAATCAGCCCAGCAGTCTGAGCCCCAAGTCATGCAGCAGTCTCTTATGCTTTTTGATGACTCTGCTGGTGTGCGTTCCGTGGGCCATCCATATAGCCCTGCCCCAGAAGTGGAAGACATTGAGTGCACCGATGCCCAACCACTTCTGTTGCAGGATGAGGACATGGAAACACCAGCGCAGCACGCCTCTGATGATGACGAAACACAGGTGCCAACTGCTGCTGCTTTGTACAGTGTGCAGACTGACAAGGAGGGCAGTGGTGAAGGGTGGGTGGAAGATGATGTGGAGGATGATGAGGTCCTAGACCCCACATGGCATGAAGGTCATGCGAGTGACATGTGCAGTTTGGAGGAAGAGGTGGTGGTCGCACAGAGGCACCAGCACAGCAAAAGAGGAAGCAGGTTGCAAAAGTGGAGCGATCGTCCCCTAGACAGTACACCTGCTACTACCCACCGCACCCAGGAACCTAGCACACCAAAGGCAGCTCAAAGGCATTCCCCAGCGTGGCAGTTCTTCAGACAATGTGCTGACGACAAGATACGAGTGGTTTGCACGCTGTGCAATCAGAGCCTGAAGCGAGGCATAAATGTTCTAAACCTGAGCACAACCTCCATGACCAGGCATCTACATGCAAAGCACAAGCTGCGGTGGAATAAGCACCTCAAAATCCAAGAAAGGTCTCGGCCTCCTCCTGCTTCCTCTTCTGCTGCTGCCTCAGCCTCTTCCTCCACCTCTACAGTGCCAGTGTCATCTGCCACCCAGCAAACAGATGATGTGACAGCAACGCCACCATGTCTGCCACTGTCCCCAAGCATTTCCACACGGTCCCATGTATGCTTACAGCTGTCCATCTCCCAAACACTGGAGAGAAAGAGGAAGTACCCCCCTACCCACCTGTGATCCCTGGCCCTGAATGCCAGCATTTCAAAATTCCTGGCCTTTGAAATCCATCTGGTGGACACGTACAGTTTTAAAAGCCTGATGGCGGTTTCTACCCCACAGTACATGGTTCCCAGCCACCACTACTTTTCCAGACGAGCCATCACTTCACTGCACAAACAAGTCAGGGACAAGATCAAGTGTGCACTGCGCAACGCCATCTGTGGCAAGGTCCACATATCCACTGATACATGGACAAGTAAGCACGGGCAGGGACGCTATATCTCGCTAACTGCACACTGGGCAAATGTAGTGGTGGCTTGTGGGCCTGAGGCAGCTAGCCATTTGGCGCATGTCCTTCTGCCACCGAGGATTGCAGGGCATTTCTCTTTGCCTCCTGTTGCCTCCTACTCCGCTTCCTCCTCCTCTACCATCTCCTCATCCGATCAGCGTAACATCTTCACCACCAACTTCAGCACATCCAGAGGGAAACGACAGCAGGCTGTTTTAAAACTGATGTTTGGGGGATAAACCCCATACTGCGCAGCAGCTGTGGACGGGCATTGAACAACAGACTGATGATTGGTTGTTGCCACTGAGCCTCAAACCCTCATGCCTGGTGGTGTGCGATAATGAGCGAAATCTCGTAGCAGCTCTGGGCCTAGCCGGTTTGACGCACATCCCTTGTCTGGCGCATGTGCTGAATTTGGCGCAGAAATTTCTAAAAAACTACCCGATATGTCAGAGCTGCTGCAGAAAGTGCGGCTGTCTGTGCACGCTTTCGGCGTTCTCACTCTGCTGCTGCTCGCCTGTCTGCGCTGCAGCGGAACTTCGGCCTTCCCGCTCACTGCCTCCTATGCGACATGCCCACAAGGTGGAACTCCACCTTGCACATGCTGAAGAGACTGTTCGAGCAGCAGCAGGTAATAGTGGAGTTTCAGCTGCAGCATGCACAGGTCAGTCGCTCTGCGGAACAACACCACTTCACCACCGAGTGGGCCTCCATGCGAGACCTGTGTACCATATTGTGGTGTTTCGAGTACTCCACCAACATGGCCAGTGTCGATGATGCTGTTACTATCCCACTTCTATGTCTCCTTGAAAAAACACTTTGGGCGATGATGGAAGAGGATGTGGCACAGGAGGAGGAGGAAGAGGGGTAATTTCCAAGGTTATCAGGCCTGTCATTCACAAGTGGCTCGGAGGGTGGGTTCCTGCACCAGCATAGGCCAGGTAACAAAATTTCAAGCCAGGGCAGAGTTCTGGAGGATGAGGAGGACGAGGATGATGATGAGGAGGAGGAGGAGGAGGAACCGTGTTCACAGCAGGGTGGCACCCAATGCAGCTCGTGGGCATCACTGGAGTGTGGCTGGGGGGATACGGAGGACACAGATGATACACCTCCCACAGAGGACAGCTTGTCTTTGCCTCTGGGCAGCCTGGCACACATGAGCAACTACATGCTGCAGTGCCTGCTCAATGGCAGCTGAGTTGCCCACATTGTAACTTGTGCTGATTACTGGGTGGCCACCCTGCTGGATCCCCATTACAAGGACAACGTGCCGTCCTTAATTACCTCACTGGAGCGTGATCGGAAGATGCGCGACTACAAGTGCACGCTGGTAGATGCACTGCTGAGGGCATTCCCAAATTACACCGGTGGCTCAGTGGAAGCACAAGGCGAAGGCAGAGGAGGAGGAGGAAGAGGTCGCCAACGCCGCTGTGGCACCGTTAGCACCTCAGAAAGCAGGGTTAGCATGGCCAAAAGGTGTAAAAGCTTTGTCAGCAGCACGCCACAACAAACAGCACCACCGGCTGATAGGCAACGTCTTAGCAGGAGGCAGCATTTCAGCAACATGGTGGAGCAGTATGTGTGCATACGCCTACATGTATTGACTGATGGGTCTGCCCCATTCAACTTCTGGGTCTCCAAATTGGCCACATGGCCTGAGCTTGCCCTATATGCCTTGGAGGTGCTGGCCTGCCCTGCAGCCAGTTTATTGTCTGAACGTGTGTTTAGAATGGCAGGGGGCGTTCTCATAGACAAGCGCAGCCGCCTGTCCACAGCCAACGTGGACAAGCTAACGTTTATTAAAATGAACCAGGCATGGATCCCACAAGACATATCTGTACCTTGTGCAGAATAGCCACAGCCATTGGTATACTTTTTTTTTTTTTTTTTTTTAATATGTCTCAATATTTTGGGGGCTACCCCAATTAGAAAAAAAAAACAAACAAAAAACAGTGTTGGCTACCTCCTCCTCCACCGCCACTTCCACCACCTACACCGCCACGGTCACGGCCTCCTCAACCTCCTACCCCACACCCACCTCCTCCATTTTTTTTTTTATGTGATTTTAAGTTATTTCCCTTTTGATTTGTTTGCAGGGCACTTGTCCTACTCTTACCCCCATTCTGCTTCCTTCTGCAGCCCTCTAGCCCTTTCCATTACTTTTTTAGAGCCATTTTTGTGCCCAAACATTCTGTTCACCATTGACTTCAGAGGGATTCGGGGTCAAATTTGGGTCAAGTTTGGTGCCGAACTCAAACTTTTTCGCAAAGTTCGGCCGAACCTGACGAACCCGAACATCCAGGTGTCCGCTCTACTCTACCTACCAGCATGTCTGTGGAATGTGGGAGGAAAGAGGAGTACCCAGAGCAGAGTGCAAATCTACACAAGCACAGGAAGAACATACAAACACCATGCAGACAGTGTTCTGGTAGGGATTTAAACTGGGGACCCTAGTGCTGTGAGGCAGTTGTGCCCTTCCATCCTTCAGCACTACCCTTTAAGAACTCATGTTCGTGGAACCGGAATCACAATGCAATGTAAATATCAACATTTCTAACTCCAGACACAGTGACAAAGTTGCACTTTGCAATGATAATTTTTCCCAGAGCTTAGTGAATGAGGTAAAGCTCTGCTGACTTCAATCATTCAACCATGTTCAAAAATGCAGTTTCTTTTTAAATATTTCTTGCACATGTAGTGCTACCACTGCAGTAGCCACTGGTGAATGTTGGTTATCTATCACCCTGTACAATCAGGCACATTAATTTTCTAATCACCCCTGAGACAAGACACAATCCTTGCAGCTTTGTTTTTTTTTTTTTTAGGGGAATTAAACTTGGATGGGGAAGGGTTGTTATGGGATGCCCATTTGATCAGTGGAAACTCTTCAGGGACATAAACTATATACATCCAGTATATACATACTCCGCTTCTTCTACCTCCAGCACAGACTTGTTAGTAGAACTACAACTCCCAGGACCAGCTAGCACTGATGGTTTGATCTAACACAAACTCAATTGGATCCTTGTGAATGCCCTTTGCAGTCAGGGACAGTGGGCCCCTTTAGTAGTGCAGCAAAAACAGAGGTCTTTGGTGCTAGCTGTCCTTTCCTGTGGTTATTGCTCCCAGTACCACCTCTTTGGGTAATGGCATCCTGCCTGGCTGAAGCTGCCCCTTTCACTAGCCCTCCTGGCTACTTCTCCACAGTCCTCCTTGACTGATTCTGCATCCATCCCAAACTGCTTGCATCCAGTCTCTTTAAGCATGACTCAAAGTCTTCAAACTGCCACACTCACCAGCCCTCTTGGCTGTCTTTCTCCTTGGAGATTTGCCTGGCAATGTCCTCCTGCTGTCCTTAGGATAGGTTAGGTTAGGATCCCTCTGTGTGTCATGAGAAGGAGTCCCTTCCGCATCCGAGCCCAGGTCTGAGTTCACCCCCCCCCCCCAGACTCGGGGGCTACTCTCAAAGGCCCCTACAGCCTAACATAAAACTCCATCTTCATCTTCCACCCAAACTCCACACTGCCCCTGCTGGGCTGACTCTGAGTATTTGAGGGGGGCTGCCCCCTGCCAACCCTTGTGTTTGGAATTGGTCAGGGCCCTCAAAACACACCAGCTATCTCCTCCTATACCCCTCCTAACTGCTTCTGGAATCTTCTCCAAGTTTCCAGATAACAGAGGGAGTCACCAGAGAAGTTGCTGATGAGTCACCCAGCCTACCTGAGTCACTCACCTGATCCAGATTAACACACAGGCTTGGCTGCCTGCCAAGCCTAAAAAATGACCCGCACTAACATAAAACAAACATCCTACAATGTTTTTATTGTACTTTGTATGCTTGACTACTCACAGGCAAACTGAAAAATAAAAAGACAGATTTTTTGCTTACACATGATTGAATGATGGAAGTCAGCAGAGCTCTGGGGAAAATTCCCTTGCAAAGTGAATAGTCTATTTTTCTTCAGTAAATCAACCCTACTGATTCCTAGCTAAGTGCTGGATAAACCAAAATATACTATACACAGCATGCAAGATGTACTGCAGATGTGAGTACCGGCACCCATGACCACCTTAAAGATAATGCTGATGTACACTTTCACATACTTTGCCAAAAATCATTAACCATAAAATAAAAAGTAAATAAAAAATCAAAGCCCAAATCTGAAAACTCATGATTGAATTCTCCGGTTCTACAGCCTATATGCCAAGTGTGGGCAGACACATTTTCTAAGTACTGACAGTTAGTTGCTAGGTACGGCAGAAAGGTTAATGATTTTGCTATTAGACAGCAATCCCATTAGCTACAATACATGTTGGAACTTGCAAAGTTTTAACAGTCTATAAAGGACAAAGTGTACCATAAAGTCTGCCATCTAAGAAGTACAGGGAAGTCTTGGATTTTCAGCAGAAAAGAGAGGGCTCTAGAAGAAGACTAGGCACAAGTCAGGTTGCACAAGCTGATCATCACATTCCCTTAGGGCTAGTTCACACCATAAAAACGCACTCCAGATCCGTTCTGGATAAGTTTCTGCATGCACGTTTTTAACACGTTTTTGACGCATTCCAGTGGGTTTTTGGTGCGTTTTTAATGCGGTTTTGGATGCATTCCAGGTGCTTTTTTTTCTCTTCTTTTTTCCTGTTTTTTTACACTGTACTAGAGTCCAGTGTGTTTTTGATGCGTCTTTGATGCATTCCAGTGCATTTTTGATGCATTTTACTGCGTTCCAGTACAGTCCAGTGCAGGAAAAATGCAACATGTTCTACTTTTTGTTCTGGAACTGGAAAGTCCTGGAACAGACTGCACTGGTGTGAACTATGCCATGGGAAACCATATACCCTATTTTCCATGCGTTTTTGATGCAGAAAAAAAATGCAATGGACTGATTGTGATGTGAACTGGCCCTCAAAGCACAGCTTATAGGCATGGGTCAGCAATAAACAAGTATAGTTTAGTAGTTTAATCATTGCTCAGAATATGGTAAACATATTCATTTGTTGGAGTATATTACAAGCAGGCTAACAGCTACTGCTTGTGATGTCACTGCCATTTCCTGGCCTACCTGTCCTAGAAGCCATTGCAGACAGCAAAACTGTGCATGGGCATTCTTTTGGGAGTGGAACAATTGCATTGCCCATGTCCTGTCTGACACACCTGGTTGTAACTTGAGTATTGATATACCACACACTATATTAGCACAAGAGATAACCCAGAGGTGTAACTAGAACCTTCAGGGCCCCGGTGCAAGAAACCATGAAGGGCCCCCTGACCCCAGGCCGGGACCGCTTCTCATGGGCCTGGGACCCTTCCCTGGAAGCCCGGTGGCGGAACACCAGGGCTCGGTCGCAAGTGTGACCTTTGTGACCCTGGTAGTCCCGCCACAGGTGTCTGTAGTTTTTATTATTATTTTTACCATTTATTTATTTATTTTTTTTACAATATAATTTACAATATCATTTTTTTTACATTTCTTTGAGGAGCACCAGTGGGGGGCTTTGGTAAGATATCAGGGGTCTAAACAGACCTCGGATGTTTCACCTTTGAGACGACTCAGCTGCACAGAATCTTCCCTTTCATTCACAAGCTGAAGCATAATAAAGATAGTTTACTATACCTCAGTTATGAATGAACAGAGCTAGTGATCGGTAACCATTTAGACAAGGTAGGGGCCAGTAAATGACATATTCACCGGCCCTTTCCCTGCTCTCCATCCTGACAAATCCCCCTGCAATGCTGCATGGGGAGGACAGGGGCCCAGGGGCAGCAGAAAGAAGCTGTATAGGAGGAACAGAGGGGGAGACGTATAGAGGAATCAATCTCTCCATTTTGCTACTTGAGGAAAATTAAAGGGATTGGTTCCTGTATATGCCGATCAATGGCAGTGCTGGTGGTAATGGGAACAGTGGTAATGCTGGGGGAAGCGGGATTGATCAGAGGCAATGCTGGGAGGGAGGGGATGGACTAATCAGTGGCAGATGCTGGGGGGTGGGATTAGTGGCAGATGCTGGGGATGGTGGGATCAGTGGCAGATGCTGGGGATGATGGGATCAGTGGCAGATGCTGGGGGGGTGGGATCAGTGGTAGATGCTGGGGGTGGGATCAGTGGTAGATGCTGGGGAGGTGGGAACAGTGGCAGTTGCTGGGGGTGGTGGGATTAGTGGCATATGATGGGGGGTGGGATCAGTGGCAGATGCTGGGGGTGGTGGGATCAGTGGTAGATGCTGGGGGTGGGATCAGTGGCAGATGCTGGGGGGGTGGTATCAATGGCAGATGATGGGGGGTGGTATCAGTGGTAGAAGCTGGGGGGGAGGAATTAGTGGCAGATGCTGGGGGGTGGGATCAGTGGCAGATGCTGGGGGGGATTGGATCCATAGCAGTGCTGATGGGGGAGAGGATGGAATCAGTGGGACAGTGGTGGTGGGATGGGAGCAGTGCCAGTGCTGTGTGGGGAAATGGGGAAAGTGGCAGTGCTGGAGGGTGATGCCAGGCTTACCTTACAGAAGCCTAGATGCAGGAAGCAGCAGCTTGGTGCATACTGCTTCCCTGTGATGTCCACGGGATGTCCCTCCGGCGAGCACAGTTCACTTCTCGAGTGTCAGTGTATACAATGGAGAGGGGAGGGACCTCTGACCCGAGCAGGCACCTGATTCAGTGTACAATGAGTTGCTTTGCTTGTACACTCATGGGGATACCTGTGCGGGTCAGAGGCCCCTACCTTCTCCATTGTATACATTAACACTCGGGAATCGAACTGTGCTCACCGGAGGGACATCCCAGAGCTGTCGATTACCCCCTCCCGCCCCCTGAACTGTATATTTAGCTGCCAGCCAGAGGTACAGGGAGAGATGCCAGTTCTTGTGACCCCACCATAGTGGAAGAATGCTGGGCCCAGTTGCAAGTGCGACTGCTGCAACCCTGATCGTTCCGCCACTGAGATAACCCACAAGCTACGTGACTGTAGATAAAGTAACTATATTGTTGAAAGGAAGGCAACTGCAATTCACAAAACAATAAACAGGTAACTGAATATGTTTGAATGTGTTAAAGTGTGTGTTATGTCAAAATGAGAAATTACTGCCAGCCCCTCTATTATAGGGAGGTATACCACACCGTTTAAGTCATTTCTAAAAATGAGGCTTGTAAATACCTTTTTAAGGTGATCTTCAGGCTGGTCACATGACTTGCGGCTGCTGTATACCTCTGATATATGGCTACTGCAGGAGGGGCCAAGATCTCCCTCCTGACGTCAGCCGTGGAGGTCACGTGGCCACTAAGCTCCTCCTGCAGAAGCCCTGTATCAGAGATGTAAAGAGTTTGTGAGTCACGCAACCGGCCTGAAGATAACTCTACAACGGTGTTTACAAGCCTGGTTTTTAGAAAAAGCTTACACAGTGTGGTATGCCTGCCTATAATAGAGGGGCTGCCAGGGACCATTGTAAGTTTTTTATTTTTACTAAGAGGGGTGATGGGGGGGGGGCAGAGACACAGAGCTGACAGGCAGGGAGGAGGGGGTGAGGGGGAGAGATGGGAGCAGAGAGGACAGCTGCGGATGACTGAGGGACGTACACTGGCAATGATGGTCAGGGCTCAGTAGCCCTGATTATTGTGGTCAAATCAAAGCAGAGAGGGGGGATACAGGAAGTGGAGGTGATCAGGGAGTTTTTTTTACAGTTTAGAGGGGGCAGATTACACAGCACAAGCACTGTGCTGTTTAATCTGCTTAAAGGGAACAGGATCTGATTTTTTTTTGGCTTAACAAAAACTTTAAACTAAACGACGTGTAAACGACTATAGCATTCAAAGTCTTACAGTAACTCAATGCAATAACCAATCAAAAAAAAAAAAAGTCCCAGAGAGCACTCTGTGCTTTTAGCCCTGGATGTGGGTATATATAGGTGTTCCTGAATGGGATACCACTGGAAGATGTTCATATGATACCTGGCTCCTAACTTGCACTTGTTACTGTCTCTTTAGAACTGCGTGCATTGAATGACTGTTGGGCTGCTAAGTAATGGACAGTCTCTATTGGCAGTAAGCTGCTGACAGTGATGGGATAAGCATAGTTGATTCCACTCTCCAATCTTGGCATACAGCTAATTTTGCACTGATTGCTTGGCAGTCTGCTGTCCCTAGGAGTTGAATCCAGTTCTTAAAGGCTTAGTTTCTCACCTCTCTGATCCTCAGTGACGCAGCCCCACTCCTCTGTTGTAGGTAGGAGACACCCCAGTAACAGGTCCCTGCAGCTCCGGTCTAAGCACAGCAAAAGATGTTAAAATTGCTCAGACCTCACGCTCTCTGGTGTGGGTATAGATACCTCAGTGACGGGTCTACCACCGCTCTGGTTCCTCCTCACATAAGAGTGTGTCTCCTTCATTGAAAGTCTGGGTAAAGTCTGCCCTCACCTCCTTGTTTGTAGGCTTTGCTGGCCACTGCAGTTCACTGCCCTATTCACGTTCACTGTGCATTGCTCCCAAGGACTACATGCCCCATGGTCCATTGCGGCCACTGCATCCTCCAGTCTTCTTGCAGCTGCAAGTGTAGTGCATGAGTAATGTGGGGGAAGGAGAAGAAGCAGGTGGGGGATCACTCACAGCCAACAGCAGAGTTGCTCTCTACAGACAGAGCCCAGCATTTCTCCCGATCACCTTCCTAGCTTGCAGAGCCCCTTTCTGGTTGGCAAAGACCTGGCTACACCTGTTAAAGTACATCACCTATCTGCTGCCCTGCTTCTTACTGCCCGTCCCATTTTTTTTATCTCCCACTGACACAGACACAGTGGCATTTTTCCTCCCTCTGACACAGGAACATTTTTTCCTGCCAGAACTGTTGCTGACCCGGACTGCCTGGCTATGCTAACGCCTCAGCATTAAAGCCTAAGCTCCACTTCTTACTCTACTTTTCAACAGGTACCTTACATAAATAGACTTGGGTCTGAGGCAGAGCAGCAGAGTTCCTGGGTCCAGGCCTGCAGGAGGAGACCGCTGTGCAGGGACTCTGCACCTGGGACAGGGTTTCTGAAGGTGCCACCTAGAAGACATTGAGGTCCTAGCTGAAGCTTCAGCTGGGGGTACTATTCCAAAAAGTTTAGTCCTGGAGTTTATTTAGGTCTGGAGAAGCTTACTGGTGAGAGTACCAGGAGGTAGCTGGAGGAAAAGTGTCCAGCTGTCCAATGGTGGTGTGAGCTTGAGTCTCCCTCACTGGAGACAGAGGAGGATATCGGAAGGAGGCAACCAATCATCCTATGGCCATGTGAGTAATTGACCTTGGTCCTGGAAGTTATTGACTATGTGCACCTCTATTCTAGTCCATTGGGAAAAACCCCTAGTTTCCCGCCAGCAATAGATTCTGTGGGACATTTTTGTGTAGTTCAGCAAGCTAGAGAAGAGTCCTCAAAGCATTTAGTTCTTCAGCTCTGGGGTATTCCATGCCCCTCTCACCCCATCCAAATTTTATGTTCTATTAAATCCTAAAAAAGATACTTCTGGACTGTTTCTTTGAGCTAGTGAAAGACAGGATAAAATGCTATGCACCTGGCTGTGTGTGTCCTAACTGGGGGCCAAATTCACCAGAGGCTCCTTTGGGGGTGCACCTCATTTGCCTTTAATAATTTTGTCCCTACCTCACTACATAGCTAGGGAATGCTCTATGTAGTTAGTCCCACCTTTCTTCTTCGTGCTTTAGTCTCCACCCATCATATGTACTGTTTCCTGCTTGAGCTAGACACACAATGATTTTTTGGACCTATCTGATGTTCAACGGTTATTATCTGCACAAGTTTTGTTTTAAAGCTTTTTGCTAGGGATGGGCCGATGTTCAAGCCGAACATAAGTTCAACCAGAACATCGGGCGTTCATGGAAAATTTGAGCGCCGTGGAATGCCCCATAATGCACTACGAGATAGCAGTGCATTGATATCTTATGATTGGCTAAAGCATGCACTTGACCTGAATGCTTTGGTCAATCACAGCGCGCTCTGCTGGGGGAGCCATAATTGGCCAAAGGCAGGGGGCCTTTGGCCAATCATGGTTCAGGAGGCGAAGTCCATGCCCCACACTATATAAGGCTGCTTACACAGCGGCCGTATGTAGTGTGATAGTGGAGAGAAGTTGAGCTAGATTAAGCAGGTTAGTTAGTGGTGTGCAGGCAGTGTATTAATATATACAGTGTCTCACAAAAGTCAGTACAACCCTCACATTTTTGTAAATATTTTATTATACCTTTTCATGTGATAACACTGAAGAAATGACACGTTGCTACAATGTAAAGTAGTGAGTGTACAGCTTGTATAACAGTGTATATTTGCTGTCCCCTTAAAATAAATCAACACACAGCCATTAATGTCCAAACCGCTGGCAACAAAAGTGAGTACACCCCTAAGTGAAAAGCTCCAAATTGGGCCTAAAGTGTCAATATTTTGTGTGGCCACCATTATTTTCCAGCACTGCCTTAACCCTCTTAGGCATGGAGTTCACCAGAGCTTCACAGGTTGCCACTGGAGTCCTCTTCCACTCCTCCATGATGACATCACGGAGCTGGTGGATGTTAGAGACCTTGCGCTCCTCCACCTTCCATTTGAGGATGCCCCACAGATGCTCAATAGGATTTTGGTCTGGAGACCTGCTTGGCCAGTCCATCACCTTTACCCTCAGCTTCTTTAGCAAGGCAGTGGTGGTCTTGGAGGTGTGTTTGGGGTCGTTATGTTGGAACACTGCCCTGCAGCCCAGTCTCAGAAGTGAGGGGATCATGCTCTGCTTCAGTATGTTGGAATTCATGGTTCCCTCAATGAACTGTAGCTCCCCAGTGCCAACAGCCCTCATGCAACCCCAGACCATGACACACCCACCACCATGCTTGACTGTAGGCAAGACACACTTGTCTTTGTACTCCTTACCTGGTTGGCGCCACACACGCTTGACACCATCTGAACCAAAAAAGTTTATCTTGATCTCATCAAAACACAGGACATGGTTCCAGTACACCATGTCCTTAGTCTGCTTGTCTTCAGCAAACTGTTTGCGGATTTCTTGTGCATCATCTTTAGAAGAGGCTTTCTTCTGGGATGACAGCCATGCAGACCAATTTGATACAGTGTGCAGCGTATGGTCTGACCACTGACAGGCTGACCCCCCCACCCTTTCAACCTCTGCAGCAATGCTTGCAGCACTCATACGTCTATTTCCCAAAGACAACCTCTAGATATGACCCTGAGCATGAGCACTCAACTTCTTTGGTCGACCATGGCGAGGCCTGTTCTGCGTGGAACCTGTCCTGTTGAACTGCTGTATGATCTTGGCCTCTGTGCTGCAGCTCAGTTTCAGGGTCTTGGCAATCTTCTTATAGCATAAGCCATCTTTATGTAGAGCCACAATTCTTTTTTTTTCAGATCCTCAGAGAGTTCTTTGCCATGAGGTGCCATGGTGAACTTCCAGTGATCAGTATGAAAGAGTGAGAGCAATAACACTTAATTTAATACACCTGTTCCCCATTCCCACCTGAGACTGTAACACTAACAAGGGTAAATGACTAATTGGGCCCAATTTGGACATTTTCACTTAGGGGTGTATTCACTTTTGTTACCAGCTTTTGAGACATTAATGGCTGTGTGTTGAGTTATTTTGAGGGGACAGCAAATTTACACTGTTATGGAAAGTTGTTCACTCACTACTTTACATTATAGTGTCAAAGTGTAATTTCCTCAGTGTTGTCACATGAAAAGATATAATGAAATATTTACAAAAATGTGAGGGGTGTACTCACTTTTGTGAGATACTGCATATATACAATGTTATATATATATATATATACACACACACATATGCATAGTTGTGCTCATAAGTTTACATACAGAGTTTATGATTTCTTGGCCATTTTTTAGAGAATATGAATGATAACACAAAAACTTTTCTTTCACTCATGGTTAGTGTTTGGCTGAAGCCATTTATTATCAATCAACTGTGTTTACTCTTTTTAAATCATAATGACAACAGAAACTACCCAAATTACCCTAATCAAAAGTTTACATACCCTGGGGATTTTGGCCTGATAACATGCACACAAGTTGACACAAAGGGGTTTGAAGGCTATTAAAGGTAACCATCCTCACCTGTGATCTGTTTGCTTGTAATTAGTGTGTGTGTATAAAAGGTCAATGAGTTCTTGGACTCCTGACAGACCCTTGCATCTTTCATCCAGTGCTGCACTGATGTTTCTGGATTCTGAGTCATGGGGAAAGCAAAAGAATTGTCAAATTCTTGTGTGCATGTTATCAGGCCAAAATCACCAGGGTATGTAAACTTTTGATCAGGGTCATTTGGGTAGTAATAAGGAAGTGCCAAGTCCTAGTTAATCATAAATTTAGGCAGTGGTTGAAAGGATGGACTTTATAGGCACCAAAAATTTAAATTTATAATAGTTTTATTACTTGAAAAAGTTTTTTTTTTACATAAATTCATGGTCGTGTTATCTCCAAGTGGTTGGCCACATATATCACATTCACCAAGCCAAGAACAACCTGGTTGTGGCCAATCTGTAGATTAGAATCTCTTATGCAAAAAAAGCTCTACGTGTTTCGCGGGAAACCGCTTTTTCAGGAGCTTTATAATTTTTACTGGAAAAATGGAGACTACATTACAGTAAGTATATTCATATTAACAATTGTATATTGTCAATTGTTATAATTGTTACCATTATTACAATTGTAATTGTATATTGTCAAATTCTTGTGTGCATGTTATCAGGCCAAAATCCCCAGGGTATGTAAACTTTTGATCAGGGTAATTTGGGTAGTTTCTGTTGTCATTATGATTTAAAAAGAGTAAACACAGTTGACTGATAATAAATGGCTTCAGCCAAACACTAACCACGAGTGAAAGAAATGTTTTTGTGACATCATGGCCTGTAGTAGGCAAGTATAGCTGTAAGTATATATTTTTGATCAAACCTTTGGCAATTTTTTCCTTGCTGTCCAGTGTTACTATAACATAACGTATGACAATGGGAAGTTGGCTGCTCATACCAATCCTTCACTATATGTGCACATGCTGGCACTGTATTTTGCTTCCTTTATTACTATATTTTTGACTATCCAGACATATCCCCACATTTACACGGTGCTCTAATCCTATGCAGTGGAAGGTTCACTCTGTGGATACGGTATGTTCACTGATTACATATAAGTAAATCTACTTGCATTTTGTGTATCTGTAAATATACAATTGTTAATATGAATATACTTACTGTAATGTAGTCTCCATTTTTCCAGTAAAAATGATAAAGCTCCTGAAAAAGCGGTTTCCCGCAAAACACGTAGAGCTTTTTTTGCATAAAAGATTCTAATCTACAGATTGCCCACCACCAGGTTGTTCTTGGCTTGGTGAATGTGATATATGTGGCCACCCACTTGGAGATAACACGATCATGAATTTATGTAAAAAAAACTTTTTTAACCACTCCAGATCAGCGCTATTGCCATAGTACGGCGCCAGCGCGGATCTGGAATGCCGGGACGACGTCCATGGACGTCGTCCCCTGTGCACGCTCCTCGCGCGCCCCCTAGTGGCGAGCGTGCCCGTGACTCGATGTCTGCCCGAGACCCACCGATCTCTTTTAGGAGCCTCAGAACGGGGAACCGCCGATGTAAACACGGCGGTTCCCCGTTCTGTGACAGGGGACATGACAGATCTACTGATCCCTGTCACTGGGATCAGTTAGATCTGTTATGTCCCGGCCAACCCCGCCCCCCCCCCCACAGTTAGAACACACCCAGGGAACATATTTAACCCCTTCACTGCCCCCTGCAGGTTAACCCCTTCACTGCCAATGACATTTACACAGTAATCAGTGGACATTTAAATTTCTGATCGCTGTATAAATGTCATTGGTCCCAAAAATGTGTAAAAAATGTCCGTCATGTCTGCCGCAATATCGCAGTCCCGATAAAAATCGCAGATCGCCGCCATTACTAGTAAAAAAAAAAAAATAATAAAAACGCCATAAATCAATTCCCAGTTTGTAGATGCGATAACGTTTGCGCAAACCAATCAATATACGCCGATTGCAATTTTTTTTTACCAAAAATATGTAGAAGAATATATATCGGCCAAAACTGATGAATAATTTTTTTTTAATGGATTTGTACTTTAGCATTTTTTGTTTATAGCGGCGATCAGAAATGACGCAGAGGTGATCAAATAGCACCAAAAGAAAGCTCTATTTGTGGGAAAAAAAGGACGCAAATTTTATTTGGGTACAACGTCGCACGACCGCGCAATTGTCATTCAAAATGCGACTAAAAACCATTTTTTTTTAACGTTAGCCGCATATAACTAACCAAACGCGTTTGCAATAGCGTAGATGTTTGACCCTTAACTAAATACCGCAAAAATAATAAAAAAAAAAAAATGATCATTACCGCCGCTAGACGCTAAAAATAGCCCTGACGCTATAACGCCGTC